>JAGXCT010034021.1:0-37396 GCA_022495035.1 Philopotamus ludificatus
TATTCCGTCTTTGGGCCATAACTGCTGGCCTTCAGAGTGGAAAAGGTTAAAAACCAAAACTTGTTAAAAAAAGGTATTATATTATTATTAGAATTTAATATTTTAACAAACAAAAAAGTCTTAGTAAAGCTATAGCGGTAGAATATTAAAAAAAAAACTTTGATGAAAGAGAAAACTAACGCTTCATTAAAAGCTAGTTTTACTTGACTGAAACACAGGGTACCTCGAAAATACAACCTATTAAAATATTTTTAAACCTAATATAAATATGACAATATTTATAATAATTATTTAATATATGTAAATCGTTCAAAATATTGCAATATATTTTATACGAGTCTCATAAATTCCTAAATTTTATTTTGCAACATATTTTTTTAAAAATGTTACAATACAAATTTGCATACTTTTATCTCTCATATTTTTATAGTTGTTTACTGCCCGTTGGTGAGCCGGACCCCTGTTGGCCGGTAGCCTGCACCTGTTGCCCAGAAGTCATCTTTTTATTAATCGTTTTTGTATTTAACATCGCACGGGATATTACCGTCAAATACCGATCTTCTTAATGACCTTTCATGCCTTACATTTCCGCTCGCGTTACACGTATATTTTAATTATCACATACTTTAAAGTTTGATCGTTACAGGCCGATTAAGATCGATGGCCGGTGGAATTTTGTATAAAAATTATCATTGCTGTTAATAGGGTGTTTTCGAATTTCTCTCTATGATAACATCGCATTTTTAGTGATTTTAACGATAAAAATGTGATTTGAATATTATTTCAGATATGTCCATACGTATATATTTGATTATAAATTAAATAAACTCGGGTTATATATTTAAATACAAGTTATGCAGATTTTTTAGATAAATATGAAAGTGCCTTGAAGTTGTAGCTTTCATCTTATTCACATATTTAATTAAAATATGTATACATAGTAATTTATTAAATGTATAACATTTGATTCGATAAACGTTTTACACTTATGTGTCCAATTTATATATTTTTTTTCTAAAAAAGTGTATAATTTATTGTATAAAAATTGTATAAAGAACTACTATTGTCTATTTATTATTTTTATATAAGAACAAGATATTAAATATGTAATAAAAATGCAAAATGAATATATTACAAATGCCACTCCGATCATTGACCAGAGTTAAAAAAATAACTATGATAGTCTGACAATATTTAAAAAAAGATTGTCTAAAAGAGGAGCCTTCGAAAGCGCTTGAAACTCCAGTAGACAAACGCAACTTAGCAACCAAGGAATTAAAAAATAGCCTTACATGAACAAAATACTCGAACATAAGGAATTATCTAGAAAACTTAACCGGTACCGAATCTACGGACTACTCACTTTAGAAGGCTACTAAAAATTTACAAGATTCAAAACCAAACATCTGAAAACGGCCTTTAAGCCATACGATGTGACCTCGAACTCAACATATGAGGCAGAGATATTAGCACCTTTCCAGATGAGCCCCCAAATAACTTATTTCGAATTAAATCAGGTCAAAATGATAATAAAAAATGACCAGAATACAAAAAAGGCTCCAGGTTATGACTTATTTACTGGAAAACTATTAAAGGAAGCTCCAGTAAATACATACAGCTAATAACATTAATATGTAATTCTGTCTACATGCTAGGATATTATCCAGATCAGTTAAAAGTAGCTGAAATAATTATGATTCAGAAAAGGCAGAACCATACAGACGAATAAGCTTGATCCCAATTATGTCAAAAGCTTTTAAAAAACTTTTTCTGATAAAAATGAGACCATTATTAATATAAAATAAAATCATTCCAGAGCATAATATTCAGTTTCCGAGAGATCGATTCCATTGTCGAAAAAATTCACATAATTGTCGATAAAATACACAAGTACCTGAAAGAAAAAAGAAATTGCTCTGTGGCATTGAAAGAATACTGCAAAAAATTAGGAAATTCTTCCTTATCATTCTTATATAATCTTAAAATCATATATTTGAAATAGACATATCTGCATCATGCAGAATGGATAAAGAATCTCATTGTATCCGACTTACTTTAGTGCACCACAGGGAAGCCAATTTTTTCGAAACCTGTATTTACTACACACTACTGATATGCCAATCATCAAAAACTACCTAATCACCACCTATGCAGATGACACGGCACTCTAGACACGAAGGTCTAGATAAACATACGATATGCTTTAAGAAAGTCTGACAAATATTTACTATTGAATAGAAACGCGGAAAATTATACCAAATCAAATCAAGTCAGTCCATATATAAATTCCGATTTAGATTTAATCGCAGTGAGTCACCTGACAATATGATTATTTTTTTTTACTAGATAGATAAGTGGCCTCTCAGTCATTCGACAACTATTTAGTGTGGTGGACGTTATAGTGGTGTTATACGTTACCCTTAAAATGGAGAATCAAAAATTGCATATTCGTCATGTGATGCTTTGTGAGTTCAAACAAGACAAAAGCGGTTAAAGCCCTTTAACCGATCGGACAGTTAGAAATTGGTTTGTGTAATTTCGTTCCGAAGATGAGTCTTATAAAGATGAATTTAGGGTGGATCGCCCTTCTGACTTCAATGAAGATATTTTAAATGCGATATTGGAACAAAATCCACGTCAAACGACAAGGAAGTTGGCAGAGAGGATCAATACGTCACAATCTACAGTTTAACGCCACCTGGAAAATTTGGGGAAAGTCAGCAAGCATATGGGTGCCACATAATCTCAGTGACCGAAATAAGACACATCTAATGTATATACCACAAGTCTCCACTCACGGCATAAATCGAGCCTTTTTTCGACAGGACAATAACAGGCGATGAAAAATCACATATGATAATATTGTCCGCAAAAGACAATGGTTGGATAAAGATCAGCCACCCCTACCGGACCCTTAAGCCAATATTGCATGGCAAGAAAACTTTATTGTAAGTGTGGTGGGATCGTCGAGGAATAATCCACCACGAGCTAAAAAAAGCGCAACGGACCGATTACTATCGATACATACCTTCAGTAGCTGCAAAGAGTTATTTAAAATGATTGATGACATGAAAAACTACCCTACCCTCCAGATCTTGCTCCTACGGACTACCATCTTTTATGTTCCTTACATAATGTTTTGAATAGAAAAACTTTTATTAATGATGAAGAAGTCAATCTGGCCCTAGATACTTTCTTTCAGTCCAAACCCACCAACTTTTTTGATGAGAGGATCGATAAGTGGCCAATAAAATGTGTGGAGGTTATATTTAGTGGTGAATACATAAGAAGATTAATATATTTTTTCAAAGCAAAATAAAAGTTTGATAGTTATTTATGACTCAACCTAATAGATTCAACTGGTCAAATCCAAAATTGTATTTCTTATTAAAAGGTGCAATTTTATCTCTTGTATTCAAATTTTGTCCTAATTTATTTTGTATTATGTTATTAATTATTATTTCCTGTTATTTCCTATTATTTATTATTATTTCTGATTATTTCTGATTATTTCTGATTATTTCTTATTATTTATTATTATTTATTATTGTTATTTATTATTATTTATATAAGTGGCCATCTAACTCTGAGGCGGGTCTTTGCCACCTGGGGGACACTACGCGATCTCCACCTGAGACGCGCCCGTCTCAATCCTAATTTCAGGATTAAGACGGTTGTCCTCCAGGTTATGTTAGCTCTTCGAATACAGGTCAGGTTGCCAGCCTTAAGCCCGGGAGCCGAGTTGTCTCGTGTGGATTGTAACAATAATAATCAGACGAGGTTAGGGCCATTTCGTATTTAATTACGGTCTGTCTGTGTACGGTTGCTACGGGCACCTCTTGTAGCACACACGTCACTGAATTGGCCTGGATAGCGGCCTGGCTCCACATAGCTCTGTAGAATCTACGAAACCATGAATGTACCAACCGCCATCGCCACCACGTCTGATACCGGCAAACAAAAACACTCGACTCAACCACTTTACCCTAAGAGAGGGAAACATGTAAGTATTGGGAGTGAACTACTATCCCAGACATCATGTAAAAAATCCTGGGAATGTGTTTAGATCGCTGTATAAACTTTAAAAAACATATACTAAATAAGAGAAAGCATAAAATTGCGAAATCTACACTGTTATATTAGGTCCGATCTGGATATATGGTGTTGAAATCTGGGGCACAGCAAAATCCTCAAATATTTAAGTAATGGATAGCCCTTGGTTTGTGCCTAATGAAGAAATGATTTGAAAGTCCATATCAATAGTTACATTGAACGTCATGGCCCGCATTACATTGTTGTATGATCTCTCTAGTTCATCATCGTGGCTTATTTACATTTCGGAATTGCCGTCTTGAATCAACTGTTAAATACAGGATGCGTCTTTAATTTATCATTTACTTTATTAAAAGAATCTTTAATCACAATACAAATGACCGTGGGATACGTTTTCCATTCATAATTTGTAAAAGTGAAATGCGCAATGGTTTCTCTTACAATCACACAACTAATGACCGTATGAAGTCATTTGAGATGACAAAAAAAAATAGAAACAGTCAAATGAACCGACGATGCGGATACATTGAATTATGAAACAGGAAGAAGACTATTGTCTGCAGTGGAATGTGGCAAGAAAGCGTGAGATATGGAATCATTCCGGCCCTGGAGACATTCGTGGCATTGTTGATGGCCATTTTTTTGTTCCAAAACAACCATTTATTTTGTTATTAACCCTAATTCTACGCGATTACAATCCATACTTGCATAAAGAAATTATTTCTCTTCTTAGTATCATTCGATTTTAATTGAATGTCAAGCATGCCATAATCGCATTATTTTTATATATTTTCTGTTATTTGATTTTAAATTTGATATTGCTTGAGAAAGAGCAGACAGGACATGATGAGTGTAATCTGCACTCGAGTGAAGAGGTGCAGAGTTATATTGAGCCAGAGATACTCAAGCTGAAGTACAAATTAATGAAAAAAATATATAATAATATAAAAAAACCAGATGAATCAATTATAAAATCTTATTATCAGCAGAAATTGATGTTAAATGTATTTTAATAATTGTTATTGAAGTTGGTGACCGCTGGATTTTAGCGGCGATATTGCGCGACTGCCTCTTCGAAATAACATTTTATTTGAACCCTGAGGGGGGCAGATCTTTTGACAGCCTCGTTATTGGATAGAAACGAGTTAAATATGTTTTCCATGTCCTTTTTTATTTATTTTTTCACACAGTCGCCTTGCCTTGGGCCTTAACACCTTGGACCCTCACCGTGCGCGGTCGCAGAAAATAAATATCAATTTGGATTACGGACTGAGTGGCATGCGCCCGATTGGCCCACTCGTGACGCGCATGCGCGCAAATAAAACCATTCTGATTAATGGCTTTTTATGACGGACGTATGCGCACAACTTATCAATGGATTTTTTTATATGCACCTGTTGGCGATGCGATTGTGACATATTTCTTTTAAATTTGTATATGGATTATCACGCTCGCATCGAACGTTAAAAGCAAGCTCTATTCAAATCCTCTGAGCTGACATTTATTTTATAACAGAGCCGTAAAACCGGCCCAAATAGTATTTTTGATAGTTTAAAATAACCGAGCTCTTGCAACACGTGTTACTCGCACGTTTCACTCGTAATCGGCACGCCGTACTGAGTGCGAGCGAGATAATACACAACGCACACTGGCAACAGTAGCGAATATTTTGTTTTTATTTTTTTTTCGAAATTGCAGACAATAAAGCTCAATAGTTCGATATATTCTATATTCTTTAGATATAAACAAAACGTTTGTGACATGTAGGATTTATATTAAAAAATTATTTGAGAAAAATCAAATACTTGGGTCACCCAATATCGGCACGATTATTACACTGTACTCGATTCATGATGTTTTTAATAATATTAAATTTATTTTATTAAATTAAATTGTATTTATGATTTCCTATAATAGTTTCTAATTTTGCCTAATCTTTTTATTTTATTTTATTATATTATTTATAAAAACTGATCTACGTCTATTTATATTGTTTTTTAACATATGTTATAATTTTTTACCTGTCTCTCGTGTCAAAAAAATATTTTAATCATTTATAGCAGAGATGAGCAATCTACGGCCTGCGGACCGCTCACGGCCCTTCATAGATTTTATATTTTGAGTTTTAAAAAATCCTAGTGCCATTTTTTTAATGGTTTTTCTAATAATTGATGTTTAATTGTTTATTTTGTTAGCCGATCCGTCACGGCAGCTCGAAACCTACGGCGCTGCCGGATGGGGTCTATTTTGTATGAAATTAATGATTTCTTCATCAATATCTGATATAATATGCTAAAAAATGGTCTATTCTAAGAATAAAAATAGTTATTCATGATATGCTTCAGAATTTGGTCGAAAATTTGGAATTTACTCGCACGCGTTGATATGTTTTTTCTCGCTCGCATCCGGTACGGAGCAATAAATGACATCGCGCCCGTGCTAATGGAAATACATATTGTTGTTTTAATATTTTTTCGCAACTGTAGTCAATAAAAATCAATTATTTATATTTATTCTTTAAAATTTTATAAAAAATACAAAAAGTTTTGGACAGGATATGAGATTTCTAATTTAGTAACTTATTAAATATAAATTTACTTAAAATTATTACCTTCTTATATATTAGTGAAGCAAAAACTAAAATTTTCTGTGTTTTGGAAAATGTAACTTTACAGAACAATGGCATTTATTATTAAAACAATAATCAATAAATGTTTTATTTAAAGTTCATAGTTTAACTAATTAAAATTATTATTTTAAGAAACAATATATCCAGGATCCCTAGGATATATTTTTAAATGTAATTATTTGCACATTAAATATTTAAAATAAATACAAAGTATTTTTTACAACATTTTTGAATACAAATTTCTTTATATACGTATTTATTTTACCTGAATTTTCATATAACCTTATCTTGAACTAGAATAAAAACTCGTTTTAAATAAAAGCTCTGTTAAATTAATTTATTTATGTTGAGGATAAATAATGGCTTCTGTGAATCTCGTTGTTCTCTTAGGTACCATCACTCTCAATATATCCAAAAATCTTCATAAACAAATTTCGTTTGTTACGACTCGCTTTTAAAATATTTTTTTCGCATTACCTAGAAAATTAGAGAGCAAAAGAGAGGACAGATACGCATGTCCCTACAATCAGAAGTTTTTTAATAAAGCAACCCGCGTGATTCGGTTCACAAAGGAGCACGAATAAATTGACAATTATTGCTCTCCTTTGTATGCCGAGGACTCTTCCAGGATTCCTTTACCCGGGCACCGATATAATCCGATTTTTGTAATAGAAATGTCAACGTTATAATTTTTTGTGTTAAAGCACGTCATACACCGGCCAACAACCCTTTTCACTCGGAACAAAACTGTCATATCCGTCACCGTAGAAGAATCAAATCTGCTATTCGAAGGTGTCGAAATTTTTTAATTTATTTGTACATCTGCCACCGAAATGTGACGAGGCTTCGCTTTACCTATTGTCCCGTTTTATTTTTCTAAAAGATTACTATTGTTCGCATAGTTAACCCTTTCAAGCTGTAGAAACCATTATTTATTTCTATATAATAACTAAATCTGATTATCTGACTGTGACAAAACGCATTGTATGCAATTGTATCTCAGCTTGTATATATTTATATATATTTTTCTATGGTTAATTGAGACATCGTGTTCTAAATCCGCATAATTTGTATTGTACATAAAAAAATATTTACACATTTTATGCAAATTTGCCAATTACCTCGTGATTATGATGGATCCAATCGTGACCGGGCCAAATTGGATTTTTAATGCGAATTTATTATTTACTCGCCACTCTATCACGTATACACGCCAAGAATATTAAAATTGTAAGGTTTAAAATTTAAGTTTTATTAGTTGTTTATTTTAGGCTTAAATTTTTCATTCCAAATATTGCAAAAAAAATAATATTTAATGGATATTTTTTTACAAATACTTACTTTTTATTTGAAAGGTATTAAATTAAATAATGATATTAGACATATTAATCTTAATTATAAAAATATGTATAAAAAATGAAACTTTGATTTTAATTATAACTTTTCCACAACTGATTAATTAATGATGCTATTTGATTCTATGTTGTTTTAACTATTTATTATTATTTTTATTTACATTGTATTTTATATATTTAAATGCTTATACACTGCCGGGCTGCAGCATCATCAAAAAAAATTGAGGAAAAATATATTTGTATATATTAATATATGTGTCTATTAATAATGTATTACGTATACGTACATATAAATATAATTTATATTTATTATTGCTCCACGCGGTGTAGAGCAAGAGCGCCAGCTCGCCAAGGCTACCGGCGTCGTGTATCGGATGGATGAGGGGCGGTAGCGGAGTGCGGGGGGTATCGCCGCTAAGCGCCGAATCGCACTGCGACTCGGTGCAGTCCTACAGACTCACAGCTTCTTTAATATCCGTTTAAGCTTGACACTTGTTACACATTTTTTTCTTGTTAATATTATTTAGTATTTTAATTTCACCTAATAATTTATATTTTAAATAAATTATTAGAAAAATATACTTTATATTTTTTAATATTCCACAGGATCCCTAAATATTTTACTTACGAGCCGCCACTGATTATACAATAATTTCCTTATTTTACTATTGTTGTTTTTATGCGTACCTTGGTATCTAAAATGATAATTAAGCATATTTTTTTTATTATAAATAAATAAATGATTCGAAAATTATACGTAAAAAGGTTGAGAAAATCCCTCTCATCACAATGCTATAAGATATAGCACTGAGTATGTAGAAAATTAACATTTAAGGGCAAGACAATTAAGGGTAGACAAAAATGTCTCAAGCTTATAAACTATTTGGTGCAGATTTCAATTCTATAAACAGCATTTTTTAATTAATTAAGTATTCTTAAATTTCCAGAGCTTTATAAGGCTAGGTTTAATTAAATAATATTAGTATATACTGTCAAATTTTCAGTTTTGACTAAATATATAAATAATCCGTCTATACTACCGTCCCTGTACATGATTTTTGCTTCATGTAGTATTTTTTTTATTTTAAAGGACATAAACTGATACTTATTATACCTATTTATTTAATTTTTAAAACGGCTTTTAAAAGGAATAGTTCATATCAGACAAGATTTTCTCAGACTATTGAAACCATTCTAAAAGTTTTTTTATTTATTTTATTTTTCGTAGAATATAATTTGATTACATTGTATGTTAGCATTAATTTTTTAAGTTACGTTTTGTTAAAATTAAATATTTAATTAATAACGTTGTGTATTTTTAAATTATGTCATTACGCCAAGGGTAAAAAAAAAATATTTAATATTTCGGATTAAAACATTTATTTCTTAGAACCAAGACGCATTCAATTAGCGCGTATAATACAATCTTAACAAATTGCAGATTTGCTAGATTTTTCATTAATGCGCTTAATCAAGTTTATTTTATCAGAAGACAAAAAAATAAGATTGGGCTAATAATTTTTAAAATTGCTAATAGAACGAGCTTCGCCTCTTGTCTGAAAAATATTTCGTATAACGTATATATTTTTTCATTTGCAAGACCCTCATAATTTTTCCTAAAAAAAAAATACAAACCCGTACTACAAATGCTTTCCATCTACCCTTGAGCCCGGTGGTTAGCAAGAAGGTAAAATAAAAAAGAAAATAGCCTTACGTAAATAGGGGAATATTTCATTTTGTTAATTAAATTCCGTTATTTTAGTCGAGGATTTTGCACGCGAATTTCAAAATGGAAAGTGCCATTTTTTTTGCTGCTCGCGGCACACACAAGATCTTTGTCTTGACCGTAATGAGGTACAGTCCATAGGAGAGGTGGGACCCTTTGTTCCCGGAACAACTATGTAGACAGAGTCGCTTTGATTATGTCATTTTGCAGCGAAGAGAGACGCAATAAAGGGGAATGGGGGAGAGAAGGCAGAAAACGCGATTAGGGAAAATTAGAGTACGAAGTGGCATGGAGGGCCTACACAAAGAAAAATGTATAAAGAACGACGGCGTCAAAGCAGCCAGAGGACGACAACAAAGTTCCTGAAACCCCCCACCCGGCCCGAATACCCAGTCCGAGAACAAAGGAGCCACTCCTCGCGCTCGGGATGTGCCCTGTATTCAAATGTGATCTTTTACTATTATGCTCTTGAAGTGGTCGTTGTGCAACAATTAACGCACGGGAGATTCAAACGAGAAACAGGAGATAATGGCGGCACCCCGATTTTGCACCTTGGCCAAAAATTTGCATATTTGAGCGCTATTCGTAAAATCTATATTAGACGGTAATTGTTTTTTTGTCTTATCAAGAGCTAAGAGTGCTTATAGCAGAAATTTCCACAGAAATAAAATATTTTATTCTTGTATTCGTAACTTTATCTGGAATGTGAAACGTCTAGTAGGCGAACGTAAATTTCTAAATATAAAATAAAATAGTATATAATAAAAACTTGAATTTGACATAATTTACTAATCATATTACAGTCGACGTCATTTAATTTCGCGAGTTTTCCGTAATCACGTTTCAGTTAATAATTTCACAAATATTATTGTTTTTTAGAAAAATCATAATATTTGTCTTTATTAAATTAATTAAATATATTCTTCAGAATATATGTATGAATTATATCATCATTATCATCATCATTTACAAGCCACAAGGCTCTCACTCGCTGAGGGCATGGGCCTAACCAAATTCTCGAATAGCAGTCGAGGCCAAAGTAACCTGAGTCTCACAAGTTACGTGAGGGCTCCCCTTTCGTGTCCAACCCCGAGGACCCAAGCCGTTTCGGTTTGCGGTTTTTTTGTAAAATGGCATTTGACTTACATCTTATACCATATTGGTATTGGATTTTACCTTCTCGACTGTGTCCTGGCAAGTTGGAGGGGGTTTGGCTTTTTTATTCTCTTCTCTAAGGCGTTATCTGTTTATAATAAGTCACGAGTGACAAGTAGCGAACGACGACACACACACACACACACACCTATATAGATATAAACAGGCATACATATGTACATCTACACAAAACGAGTCTCAAGTAGCCTGTCTCAAGTAGTTGTCGCAAGTGATTATTAGCATCATGGGAAAAACCTCCCAGAATTAAGGAAGAGGAGCGAAAGTATCAAGACTAGGGATAGGGAACAGATTAGGGTTTTCCTTCCTAGGGTAGGAAAAAGATTTATGACACCTCGCTATTCAATGACGAAGTTTTGCCCTCTCTTTGATTGTTTTGAAGGCGATCAAAATATGTGAAGTAATTAACATGATACAAGTTCAATCACGATATAAATTGGGGCATGGATAAAATCGTTTATTGTCGGTAATTGTTTGGATTAACTTATCTGGTCGCTGGTTTGCCCGCGGCTATGATGGATATTGTGCCGCCAGGCAAAGGAGGGTAAGCGAGCGGGGGGATAAATTTATATCAACCGCGCCCGCAAGCCCGATGCACAAAACACCTTTCATTCGCGGTCGCGTATAACACACGTGTATCATAATACAATCAAATCATTGTATTAGCAAAAAAATGTACAAACTAAAAGGACTATCCGTTTAACTCCTGAGAGTTGAGGAGTATAGCTTCGAGATCATTTAGGATTTTATATATTTCGGCTCATTTATCACGAACAACAATGAAACCAATTTGGAAGTACAAAAAAAAGCATGTTTTTTAAACAAATATGATGAAATATGTATTTATGCAAAATCAGCTATTGCTAATATTCGACTTATATCTTTTTTTTAAATAAGGGTTTATCTTTCAAAAGTATCGATTGATTAAAAGTATGACGAAGAGGCTCTGTTGAATTTTTTAATAGAATGAATTTTTTTAAGAATGTGTTTAATGCGAAGCTGTTGTAAAATTAATTACACAAATATAAATAAATATTTTATAGTGAATATGACAATGGCGCATTTGTCGCAATTTCCGATAGTCAGCGCGGATTTGTTTAATGCGGAATTGTCGTTTCGCTTGGTTATTAAACCAAATAAATCTGATGGTACTGGATACGGAACAATTATTTCATTTATATCCCAATTTCACCATACCCCAATTTTTGCGCAAATAATAGGGAAAAATCGCACACACTCGTTCCCTGTGCCGATGTGTGCTTTACAATCGGCAAACAAGGCAATTTACAAACCCAAATTGTATGTAAATATTCCGCTCGGGCCCTTTGACCGTTTCCTGTCTGTCTCCGCCCCGTCCCCGGCCACACCCAGACAGTGACATCGCCCTTCAATACAAATAACACAAAACGGTTTTGTCATAATCAAATACACGCATTAAGACATCAAAAGAGTGAGTGCCCGAAAAAAAAAGTTCACAATACGCGCCGCCATTTTCGCCCCCTGTTTTAAATAATGTTTGGCCATGCGCACCCGTGCCCTCCCCTATACGATCCCTTTGATGTCTCGTTTAAATATTTATTACGAATTTTCTACTCTGCACATATAGAAATTTGGTTGGCAACTACCTGCATGAAAGTTTTTTTTGTAAAATGGCACTTACAGCCGCCCCGGAACGTCGAGTGGTTTCGCCCTCCAAGTTTTTAATACTTTCGCTTACCCCTTTAATCCGCGGATGTACGCACGTATAAATAATTCAATTTTAATTATCTTATCATCCACGTGTACGAATGCCATACGGAATTTGTTAGTCGGTGGCCTAATCTGTGGTAAGTTTTCGTAAGCTGATGAAATAATTCCATGATATTTTTGACCGGAAACCCTACATTGCATTTTAATATTTCAGTATTTTATACAGACATTGAAATTATGCCAAATATATTTTTTCGTTCGGCAACCATATATTAAACATTATTTAAGATTAAATTCAAATTAATGGGTAGAAAGAGAGAGAGACTTCTTAAATATACCTAGATACAGTTTGGATTAGCTCTTGGATTTTTGTAGAATTAAAAAATTCGTTAAGAAATAATAAATCGTATTGTCAAATATGGCTAAATAAAATATTTTGTGACTACAGTGAAACCCAGTGTTTATATTTTTGAAGGGACTGATAAAAAAAAACATACGGGGTTGTAAAAATTGAACGCAAATAGCGGGAAAACGGTAATTCCGGGCACAAAAATGAGATTTTAATGTAGTAAAAATCAAAATTAACAGGTCGAATGCTTAGTTATAATATAACAGTTATTTTTTTTAAATTTATAACAATAAAATAATTACTATTAATACTAAAATATACAAAATTATTTTTATTGAAAAGTTGGGGAATCTTTGATGCACTGTCATTCAAGATGGAGTCAACGAATGACGACGTGTTTAATTTTACGTTGATAAAATTAATAATTATTATTTTCTATTATTTACTATGATTTTATATTATTTTCTATTATTTTCAATTATTTTCTATTATTTTCTATCATTTTCTATTTTTAGTACTTTCAGATAAATTAGCGAATTTTTTTTATAATTAGAATTCCGTAAAAAATAAAATAATATTATCGAATAGTTAGGGAAATTTGATGCATCGTTATTGGAAAACTCATAAATGTTGTATTTTTATTTGACTAATTACAACAAACACTTTTGGTGACTTAAACAAAACTTTTATCATTTATGTTTATGTATAAAAAAAATAATAAATGATTTTTTAGTTTTAATAAATTCAAAATAGGAAAAAAATAATATTCTTATTAGGCAAATATAAATATAAATTAATTTGATTGAACAGTTGGAGAATCTTTAATGCATTATAAACTTGGGATAAGCAACCTTTTTTAACAACGAGCCAGCTATCAATTTAAAAAATGTTGTGTGGGCCGCATGTAAGAAACTTATGATAATACAAACACTGAATAATAAACTCAATGTATCTCAATATTAACAAAATAAACCTCGTATAAAAAATACTGAAATAAAACACTTTTAACCGGTCTGTCATGGCGCCTTGAAACTATCCGCGTAGTCCAGAGAGGGTCTATTTATAATGGAAAATAGACCCTAAGCATTTTAAGTCAAGATATTCGTGATATCTTTGTAAGAAGTGAATTATTCGAAGAATAATTATAATTATTCATATGCTTCAAAATTTGGTCGATGTTTTGGAATTTTTGTAATAATTAATATGACACGCACACCGGACGAAATCCTGCCGCAAACTGAGGACATGCCGCCGGTAGTCCGAACGCCTAATTCTCGCAGCACGTGTCACTAGTATACGTTTCAATCACTCTTGGCACATCGTACTGGATGCGAGCGAGAAAAATATTGGCTACAAAACGTGTAATGTAATTTTTTTTTCGCAATTGTGGACAATAGAGGTCAATGATTACTTATAATATTAATTTTTAGACTTTTGTCAAATATAAAAAGTTTGTGATATATAAGAGTTATATTAACTCTTTCCACTCTGGCCATTTTTAGTCGAATCTCCGTTCTACTCTCATTAATTTTATTTTACATTTATAAAAAAAATCATTGGTAAAATGAATAAGAAATATCTATAGGGTTTGAAGACCGCCACAGGCTCCACTGCAGCATGCGGATGGTTCGCAGAGAATCCTGGAGAGACAAAATCAAGAACTTTCGGAACAAAAAGGATCACGATCCTCAGACATGAGGGTTCCGACAAAAAAAAAATAGGGTTTGAGCTGATATGGATGAGTTTTTCGAGAATAATCAAAACTTGCAGTTCTAAATAGACCCCTTCGGTACGGCTAAGTTAATAGAAATACTACCCCACGAGAAAGTGTGGCGGGCCGCGGGTTGCTCACCCCTTTTATAAACGTAGAAGAAGTTAACAAATCAGCAGTCGATCAATGTCAAGTTTTTATTTATAATAAATACGGAGAAGAAACTTAACAATTAGTGCAATTTTTCCAATATATTTCTCCTAATTTATTTTTTATAGACTTAAGTGCATAATGATCTGATTCTAAAACACTTTTTAGTTATCATTATTCAGGTCTATTGTTTTCTTTTTATCATTAACAAAAATTATAAATATTTTTTGGGAATAACTAATAGAAGACCCTTTGTTTCTTGGGAAGTTTCTACTCATTTTTCAGAAGAGTCAAGAATTGAGAATATACATATATGTATTTTTTTTAATAAGAAAATTAATATTTCGATAATAAATATAAGCAGGCCATAAACCATTAGGAAAACTATTATTTTTGAAATTCCATGATCTTTTTTTACAACCATTTTTTTGTCTGACTTGGCCAGAAATCTGTTTGACTCTATACATTCAAATAAATTGTAGATATGTAAATACCATTGCCAAAATGAATTGTGGCACCGCCGGCTGTAAATTACGTCGACCGGACGTGTAGGTGCAAATTTACACATTGAATAATTTTCAGAGTCATCCGATAACGTTTCAAATATTTCATATCACGCTTTGGTGATTAAAAATAACATGTGATAATAAAAATCGGTAACACGTCCGATGATTAATACTCGCCTTGGTCCACATAGATAAAAACAAAAAGTGGCTAAAAGCAAATTCCTGTACCGACTCCAAACAACGGAACGGGTTATCACGTCACATGTTTCAACAACTTATTAAAACAATTTTTTTTCGTATCATCCACGGGCTCCCAGAGACCGGACACTATAATTAGTAGTGCCCGGACTAGACAGTTCGAACCTATAAATTAAATGCCCAGCGTTTTGAATAAACCACTGCCCCGGTACAAATATTTGTTGAGCTCTATATTTCATACCGGGGGAATCGGATTCGGGAAACCGTTTCGATGGGCCTATCATTAAATCGTCGCCGTAATTACCATGAATGACTACGGGGGTACATGGTGTAATCATATAAATAAATAGTGACGTATCTATGCTATACTTAAGCTATTAACAACGTTGAACACTGTGGAAAGCCATAGAGTTACTACGAACATACACAGAATGGCACAAAAGGGATTTCGGTAATTAGTACAATATATGTAATAATCTTTAAATATTTATTTTATATCGTCATTCTATCGCAATATGTGTGATTGATATTACGGAGTGATATCAAATCTATAAACAAAAACTAATACTATTAGCATATAATATAACAATACAAAGAATACAAAGATCGAAAAACCAAATATCGACAAAATTACGATTTTTTTATACCATGGATGTCTACATTAGTGGCTAATTAGTTAAGCAGAGTAATAGCTATGGTTACGGGAGGGTTTCTGAGGACACCTGTCCTCACAATTAGCGATAAATTAAAAACACGTAAACATGCTTGTTGGTAGAGAGGTGACTCAAAAGTGTAGCAATTCCCTCAGCACCGTGAGTTTCTGTATTATGCCATAACAGTTAGAAGCCTTTCCAAATATATCCACATTCTTGGCTATAATTCTAAACCTTATTTTGAGATATCCTAGAAATTTCATCCGAATTTTCTTTAGTCTAAGCGTCATATAGCGCTCAGATAATTGACTCTGATTCGAGTAAGCTCCGAACCAATGTATAGTATAATATCCTAATAACTAAATTTATTTAAATGGACACATAATTTGAGGATCTTCACTGAAGTAACGCCTTCTGTAGATCTTCATGGAGGGAAAAGTAGGTAAACGGTAAAGGATATGTAGATCGCCGAGGTATCGTTATTCAGCTTCAGTTAAAGAGCAACTTCTATTGAAGTATTGGATTTAAAAAGTCTCAAATCATCTGCAAAGTCAAAAAATACAAAAATGCTATATTGTACGTCATTTATAAATAATAATCATACAAAAGACATAAATTTAAGCCTAAATTCTATACAATCTTTACGTTTGTGACAAAAATGCAACATATTTTTTACTTAGGGCCCATCAAACATATGGACCTAGTCAGCAATGTAAGTTTCTACAGGGTATTAGCTAGCTTTGTATAGCCTTTCAGAAAGATGTGTAAAGCTATTTCCTCTTCGCTTCTTCCCTTTTTTAACAAATTATGTTTAATTTTTAAAATTACGCGTTTAAGGAAAAAACTAATTGGTATACTCAAAATCTTTGCCTTCTTAAGTAAATTAAATACTAATAATTATGATTTGTCATACTATACTGAGTATATTATTACTAATTATGATTTGTCATACAAATTTCTTCCGTAAGAACATGAGAAACCCATATCTCGAGCTTTGAGATTAAATCTAGGCGTTTAAAATGATCATAAATGTCGAATTCGATCTATTTAATTTCTCAGCGATCGCACGAGTTGTTATTCGCCGGTTTTCATAAATTAATGCCTTTATTGTGTCTTCATCAGCTACAACTGACCTTCCAAAACCTGGTGCATCTTCAACATCCAAATTTCCGGATCAAAAATTTCCAAACCAGTTTTGGCACTGGCGTTCTATCAATTCATATTCACCATAAACATCGGATATTTTTTTTCTTGCTTGAGCCGCATTTTTACCTTTTTGATGGTAAAAATAAAATATGACGAAAATGCTGCTTTTCGCTTGCCATATTTGAAAGGGTATCAACCAAAAACTACTGCGTAGGATCAATCGAGCTTTTTTACAAGCAAGCCTTGCTATATCAGCTGTCAAAATATATAATGAGTATGCAGTTTAAGTGTGAAGTTGGCTGAGAAAAAATATAATTATGTTATATTAAATACTTTTTGTACATAATTATATTTTATCGGAATTCAGGTTGGTTTTATATAAAAAGTGCAAAACTATAAGAACTGAAGATTTTTAAGAAGTAGCAAAAATCGTAATAATCATTTAAAAATAGCCTTTCTTGCAATACTTAATTTATACTAAACACTGGAACTTCAACAAATAAGAAACAATTAACAAACGTATACCTGCGTATGTTGTCCATTTAATTTTTGTATATTGTGCCATAAATTTGCACCCATACGCATACAATTAATTGCTTTTTAAAGCGTATGAGCGCAAAATAATTTTCGCAATACCCATACCCTCTTCGTATTAAACAAATTCAAAATATCGTACATCACCGCGCTAATGGCGGGCGCCTTTTATTCGAAATAATTAACCTGCGAGCCGGCACGCGATGCATCATTAAAACAAAAAACAAACATAATATATTACGTGTAATCGTACACGCGTAATTATCGAGGAAATAATATAAAATGTAAAATAATAATTTTAAAACACGAACGGCCCATTGTTTCGGGCCCATTATTCGGCTCGAATTCGTTTCAGCCGTTCGTCAGGCATAATGAGTCTGAAACCCTTCCACCCGTGGACCTACCCCCACTCCTCCCCACGCCAGGCAATTATTCAAATTGTGCTAAATAAATATAAATCATTTTTATTGGCTTGCTAAGTTGCGATAATTTCCCAAAGATTTAGAGATCGCGGTTTCTAATAAGCGGTTTCGCGGGGGACACGGCGCAAGGTTTTATGCGCCCTCGTAAATCATTCTAGATTTTATTTTAATGTTTGTTTCACTATGTAATTAAATTAATATGCCATATAGTTTGCGAATAAATTTATAAGGAATTTATAAATCATTCTAGATTTATCTTAATTTAATATTTTTTTAGCATTGTACTCTCACAATCATAAATACTTTATTCTTGGTTTTTTTCTGTATATATAATAAGATATTTAATTAAGAAAATAATACTTGTGTGCAGATTAAATAAATGTTAATTAAAATTAAGCTTAATTTATTTCACTTTTCTAGATTGCCGTTATTTAAACCACAGTCTCCTAAACAATAAATATCAATAAAGCATTCTCATAATCTTTACTTAAAAAAATCAAAAAGATTTCCTTACATATCTAAAATAAATGGTTCTTAAAATCCAACAACATTAGTTAAGTTATGGTAGATAGATCGGATATCTTTTACACTCTGTAAACATTTGATCTATCTAATCATATATGTATTTCTTAGAATAATGTTAAGAGGTTGTTAATATATATTTTTAAAAGTTCAGTGAATGCTTAAAAAATCATTTACATTTAAAATCTGTGATCTATGCCATAAATTATAAATTAGATTAATTTATTGTGCACCATTGTTCTAGAGCGATTACAATTAGTTAGATATTTAATTTTAGGTGTTATTATCCGTCATTTATAGGCAAATAATAAATCAATGGTTCACGCTTAGCAATAATATTATTATATATAAAATAAATATTTATTAGTTTTATTTCTTGGTAACTTAATGCACATAACATAATTAATCTGAAAATTAAAAACAATAGCTAAAAAGGTTTTACGAGTTGTGAAATGTATACCTCGATGTCTTGTACAAGGTGCGCGAAATATTTCTGCCCTGAATGTATTTACTGTTCAGGTACATAATTTTTTCGTAACTTTTTATTTTATATAGACAGATATTTTTATTTGCTCAATTTTTTACTGCTAATTACTTTAAATTTTGGTTTTTCATCATCAACTTGAAAACAACCGCGCTGTTTGAAGGGGGTCTCTCAGAGACCCCAAGAATGTCAAGACATTTTTTTATTATTTAATTCATAATTTGGTCGATATTTCAAGTAATCAATATTACGCGTATGACAACGCGTTGCAAATGTCCAGCCGCAGACTGAGTTGTGGCAGTACGATCCACTGTCATGTTTCACTCGCACTCGGCACATCGTATCGGATGCGAGCAAGAAAAAACATAGAGCGCATGGTAACAGCAGCGAATATTGTTGTTTTTTTTTCCAATTTCAGGCTTTAAAGCACAATGATTATTTATAATATTTATTCTCTGTACTGTTTTAGACAAATATAAAAAAATGATATGTAGGATTCATATTAAAAGAGGTACTCGAGAATAATTAAAAACGTTAAATAAAATGTAGTCAATTCTGCAATTTTTTCAGTTGATTTTATTTAACTGTATGAAAATTTCATCATCCAGTTAACAATAAGGATTTAATTTATTTTATAAATATTTTTATAGCAGAAATTTCTAAGTCAAGGTTTGATTTTTTTCAGAAAATCCTTATTTAATGAAGTTGCGATTATCTTCTTCAGCTAATCTGTAGTTTCTCCTAAATGTAGGTAAAACGTTCTCTTTTGCATCTTCTGATAAATGCAAGAGGGTCACATCAGTGCAGATTTTGACTTAAAATCTTCTCAAATTTTCCGTATGTAAAAAAAATGATACCATGCTAAGAGCCTACAGATATGATCATTAATGATCCAGAAGTCACATTTTGGACGAAGCTCATTAATATAAATTGGCATCACAGCTGAGAAAAAAAATATCAAATACGAAATAATGACCAAAAGGAATAGAACTTTGAGAATAAGGTCTTCGATTAGTAGACAGGAACCCTGATCAATACTTCTTATTTTATATAATAATAAATAAACAAGTATACAAAACAAAAAAATCCAATGTACACATGTATCGATTGTTCCACAATATTCATTAATAAAAAAAATAAAAAAAATAAACCTTTTTGACAGGTAACATCTAAAATACATTACCAAAAAATTTTTCGATAGTTTTGATTGCGCTTTGAAAATTAATAACAGTAATTTAGTATAGCAGAAAAATGTCTTTCATTTTCTCTTAGCTCAAACAACTAAGCCAAAGCGACGCTGAATATTTTTCAGGGACATGAGGTTCTTAGCGGCGCCGTATGATTTACATGCGTAATAAGCGATCAGGCTGTACATTTTCAGCGACATTTAAAATTCTTTTTCGCATGAAATCCAGCGGCCGTTTGCCAATTAACGGAGCCGGAGACCGCACTCAACCCTTATCGTCCCCCATCTCCCATATCGTGCGTTTACGCGTTAATTAAGCAAAAATGACGCAACCAACATGCGTGTCGTACCGGGCCTCGCAAAACGTACAAAAGAGAGAGAGGCCGACGGGACTTAGATCGGGCGGAGGCTTATCTCGGCGAAATTTATCTGCGTAACAAGGGGGGTACCTGCAAAATAAATGTACGAATTTATCATTCGGTCCAATCTCCTAGCCGGCACAAGGGACACGCTCTCGCACAATCGATAATTTGATCCCATAAATATATATATACGCGATAGTGGCACTTACAATTAATTTCGCCAGATGCGTCTTGTGCCGGTCGATCTGATACGGCAGCGGTCTCGTTCATATGCGTATCGGAGATTAAGTGTTCCAGGCCGCGGCCGTGGGTATCAGTGTCCGAACAAAAAAATATGTATGTGTTTTTGCCGGACAGACGTATTAATCTGGCCGTATCTTGTAATTACAATGCGAATTTGTCAAATGTGTCGCTCGGATAATGTGTGTAATCTGAATCAGGTCGCCTCTGCCGAGATCAGGTGTGGTCATCATGCCGAGAGCCTTTCACATTAACGGACAACAAAAAATCTAATTTTCCGCTGAAAACTTTGGATCATGTAACCATATTTATAGACCAATTTAATAACATTCCATATAAATAAATTTCTGAAGAATTCTATGGATTACTATTTCCATCTAAAGTATTATATATCTCTTAATTTCTTTTAGCATTTAATAAATATTAGTAAAACGGAAAGAAATGTCATTTTTTTACTGCAACAAAAAAAATATTTCTGAAAAAACCGCATAATATTACTCTGTTAAATAATTTCCCTCATTGTCTATGATCTTCCTCCATAACATAGGCAACTTTTTAATTCCATTTTCGTAAAACTCTGGCGATTTGCTGTTAAAATATGAATCCTAGTGATTTTTCACCTGTTCAACAATTGCAATTTTGTGACACAAAGTGAATGTTCCACTGATTTAAATAAATAATGAAAGGTGTTATATCAGGTGAATACGGTGGATGTGGCAGAAGTTCCAAATCATTTTCAATCATAATATTGGCCGAGAAGTAGGAACAGGCACCTGTTTTGGAGATAACCATTATTTTTTCCTGGCATTACTATAAAGAACCCATTTTTCATCCCTAGTAATAATTCTTCTGAGAAATGGATCTGTTTCGTATCTGGACAATAAATATTCACAGATTGTTGAACTTTTTAAACCATCTAAAGCACTTTCGCAGTTTCAACACGTCTCCATAAATATCGCAGATGGTCTATGTAGCTTCTTTCGGTTTTCATCCCCTATCAAATAAAAACAGCATGAAATACCGCTGATGTGTCTCTTCAATCTCAGGTTTCTGGATTCTTCTACTACTGCAAAGAACATAAAATAAATATAAAAATGGCAAGAGTAAAAACAGAGCTTTAAAATGATACCAAATATGACGTGCTAACTCAACGTCAACCGGTGGCAAACTCATCTTAAAGTGACGCATCAGAAAAAATGTAATTTCTTTCTGTTTTACCTATTACAAAGCAATCAGATAACTCTATAACTAAACTCATGAATTTTGACGGTGTCGCATTACGTAGATCCAAAATAAATTACAGATTCCTTTGCTTACTATTTTCAGTCAGTATTCAACATCCCCGAGTCTCATTCTGACTTCGATATTAGGTTGAGGTCGTCCAATTCTTCATATGCAACTCAACTGATCATCGATACCATAGATATATCTCAAATAATATATGCTTTCAATAAATTAAAACCAAAACGATCAACTGGGCCAGATTTCATACCCTCTGACATATTTTTAACCTTTCGTTAAAATCGTCGAAAATCCTTGATTAGTGGAAATTTTAAAAAAATACTCGTATACCAAATCTATAAAAAGTTGATAAATAAAATATTAGTAATTATAGGCCTGTAGCTGTTCTATCCGGACCAGCCAAGCTGTTCGATATGATTCTGCATTAAATTATATTTTATCACATAGAGAGTAGACTCATCGATGAACAGCATGGCTTTCGGCATAGACGCTCAAAAGTCACTGAAAAAGCTACTTAGCTTTTCAAACTATGTGTCTAAGTCACTTGGGATCCAGATTGACGTTATCCCATATTTAAAAAAGGAGATAAGTCGAATCTTGCCAATTACAGACCAGCGGCTGTTCTATCCGGACCTGGCAAGTTGTTTGAGATGATTCTGCATAAATACATATTTAACCATATTAAGTGTAGAGTTATCGATGAGCAACATGGATTTCGGCCTGGACGCTCAACAGTCACGGGCCTTCTTGGTTTTTCAAACTTTGTGTCTAAGTCACTGGATAAAGGGATCCAAGTCGACGTTATCTATAACGATTTTGAAAAAGCGTTCGATAAAGTCGATCATGCTTGAATCATTTTGAAACTAGATAGTTTTGGGTTTCGGAAAATCTCGTACGTTTCTTCTCGAGTTACCTTACAGAGAGGAAATAATATGTGGCATACGACTCCCAAACTTAGTATGCTTACTATACACCTCCCGGCATTCCATAAGGGTCAAATTTAGAACCTTTATTATTTGTCTTATTTATAAATAATATTCATCGGGTCCTTCAATGTTATTGTTCACTTTTCGCCGACGATTTCAAAATATTTCGATCTGTTACTTCAGTGGAAGATGTCCTTTGTTTGCAGCTGGACATCGATTTTTGCACGATTGATCAATAATAAATCGTCTTCCATTAGGTATTGGAAAATGTCAAACAATGACATTTTCTAGATCAAAGGAGCCCATCATCTTTAATTACAGACTTGGGAACGTAATTCCTCCTAAGCAATCGTCTGTTAAAAATCTGGGTATTTTGTTTGATTCTAAGTTAAAATTTAGTTAACATGTATCGGACGTGTGGAAAAACGAAAAATAATTTTAGATTAGCGTCGACGTTAATACGGCGTGTGTATGAGATCATCTAAAATGTTGAGCCTCGTCTTGAGAAATTCTCATCACATACGTAGCACCTTAGTCATACGAGTGCTATACGATGCATTGGTTTGGAGCTTGCTCGAATCATGTTTCATTATATGGGCGCCTTATGACGCCTCGAATTCCCTCAGATTAAGATACAGAAGAAATTTCTTAGGTATCTCTACATGAGGGAGTTTGGATTCTACCAAGTTTTTACCCCAGTGTATGGGTACAAGGTTGCCTGAGGTATGTATCCCTCGAAAAAATAAGGTAGAATTACTTGGCAAAGCACTTATTCAAGCTGTTGGTTGGCGCATTACATAACCCCCTTGTACTATGCGAACATTTCCTATGGGTGCCACCTTACTACCATCGAGCTCGTTTGCGTGCTTTTTCTTCCGCCAAATGTGAGGACAGGTGCTCTCGGAAACTCTCCGGTTACTAGAGCTATTATTCTATAATGTCAATCACGCTTTGTTTTTTTATGATACTTATAATATACTGGCATTCACCAGTAGTTTCTAAATAAATATATTATATATACATATTCAAATACAGATATCGATCACATTTAATTTGGAATAAATTATATTAGACCCTGAAGTGTTATTCCTGGTTTGGGTATTGGAACGGGGGTTTATTTCTTAGAAAGCTGTTATTTTTTTCTTTACAATATCTTATAACATCCATTTCTTATCTCCAGTGATACTTTGCGGGAAAAAAGATAATGTTCTATGTCTTGATAAGAGTAATAGACATGTGTTTTGTCACTTTGCTTTATGTTCCGTTGACAGTTTTAAATATCAAAAGTTGTCAATGTTGAAGATGCAAGTTTTTGTGATATCTCTTCTTCATTTTGGAAAGGATCTGATTTAATTAGAGATCGCAGCATATCTTCATAAAAAATTTTGGACCATCCTGATTTTTTCTGTAATTTTCTGTTACCCGATTTATAAGGTCTGAACCAAAATTGACATCTGTATATCGTTAGGACTGGGCCATAAATTCTGTTGATAGTGTTTGTGTCTCAGTCATGTTCAAACCGTGATCAAAAAAATCAATATACAATGTCGAATGTGTTCTTCGATAGTTTTGAACTTTGACATTGTTACCCTTATAATAAAATAATATTTTATACACAATAAATAAAGCTGATATAGCGTACAACAAAAAAATTAAACGAAAGCGTGCAAAAATCATGGATTTCTTTCGGGTTCCCCTAATATTAATAAATACTTGCTAGTCTTCCTTTACTAATTGCTTAAAAATATATTTTCTTCTAGCGAAATAAAAAATATTTATATTAATAATATATTTTGAACAAATATTAAAGAAAATCTTCCAAAATATTAAACATTTTTGAAAATAGTTTATCTAAGCACGGTACCTGAAATAAATTAAAAAAATATCATAATTAACTTATTTTAAATTAAAATTTATTCTATAAAAATAATATAATATTAAACTCCCCTGCGGTAGCTTTAAGCGATGGCATATTCGATACGACATGGCGTCTATGCTTTTACATGAAAGATTTACACTCGCTTAATACCTACCATTTGTTGTGATCTTTTGATAACCATTCCCACAATTCATAGTCAAACATTTCAATATCCCAAAATCCATCAATAATCTTAGCGCTAACCGGCGAAATTATCGCTAGCGCTCAGAGTACCGGAGGATGTACGTATTCCCCGATGAGCTCTTCATCTGAATACCTCTCTCTCGCTCTATATACGTACACAGTCCCTAGATTGTTACAAGGCTTTGGCGTCTCTGTATCATTCCCGGTAAGTGTTTCCATAAATTGCATCTCATCTCTTATAAGCCTCGGCTAAACTGTGAGAGGGAGGTGCTCTCTATTATTACGTAGGATAGTCTCGATCCATCCTCGGAAATGGGATGATTTTTTGCTATTTATCTTGTTCGAAGACCATCATTCTGCCTCGGGACCGGCATCCTTTCTGACCTGTCGATCTTGCACTGTGTATCGTAGTTTTTCAGTATAAATTTTAATAAAAAAAATGATTATTTCGATATCAGTTGTTGACCAGCCCTGATTGTCTGGACCAAGTTTGCTCAAATTAAGACCTTGATCCCACGAACGTGTCCGGGTAACTTAGTTAGCCTAGGTTAGGTAAACCCCTGTCGCTCAATAAGTGTGCTGAAATTTCGACAAACGTTCACGTTATATTAACAATGTTTGCAATTTAATATTATGTATTTCATAAATATTTTGTATGCATATATTAAAATGAATATAAGAGATTTATACGTTTTATTTTAAAAATATGTATTTGAATTAAATACAATTTTATAACGGATTCGATAAATACGGAGCTTAATGCTCTTATAAAAGCTCAATATTCTTAATAAACTTTTACAAGATATATTATCAAGCTTAGATATAATATTATATTTAAATTAATTATTACTACTTTTTAGAACTATGATTACAAAGTCTTTCTGTTAAGTCTTCCTGTTATTCGAAAATTTATTAGAAAATTCTCAATTCATTAATATGGAGGTTTTGAGTAACAAAATATAATTAAAAAAATCTTTTTTTTTTATTTTTTCGTTGATGCCAAAAATTGCCGAAACCATTTAATTTTTGTTTGTTTTTTTTAATTATATTTGTCGTGAAGTAACTGAATCAACGCTTTTGGACAATTTTTCAATCGATTTCCAGCGATTTGCGGGAAATGTTATAGGAGAGTTGACTGTATATACATTATTCGTGGTTCAAAGTATAGCCTTCTGCAAACCATGGAAGGAAAAGTGTAAGGTAATTGATGGTTAGGTTAGGTTAAGTTAGGTTTAACACACTATATTATACTGTCCACGCTTTACGGAAGCTAGAAAGAGCGTAGGAGGAGAGACGGTAACCATCTAAGCCGTGCAGAAACTCCTCCTCGGCAAAGACGAGGAACATAAGACGCTATCCACGTTTGTCAGGATAGTAATGCTCACCAAGGAGGAAGCCGAAAGGACAAGACGGCCGTCAAACAACGGCTGACAGCAAGGATAACGGAAAGATCTGATACTAAGAAGGACGCGAGGTAAAGTTTTTACCCGAAAGTCAGCCACCACCATGCTAAATATATAACGACAATACTCTGGCGGATGCTGAGCTGGATGAGGGGTTTTAGCTGGTAAAAATCCAGCACTGTCTCCTGAAGGCAGGTGTCTTTTGAAGATCTCCTCTCCTCCAACAGAAAAAAAAGGTTAGGTAACTGTAACTGGTAACTTGGTTATAGTAACTGATGTTAACTGAGTTAGTAATTGATGGTTAGGGGCAAAATAGCGGTTGGTTTTTCCAGTAATATTTCAGCTCGCCAAAATAAAGAAAATTATGAAGAAAATTGAAGAACGCGTAGATCGCCTACGTCAAAAAATGTAGAAGTCACCTAAATAAAAAATATAAATTGCAAAAATGTTGATAGAAATAATTAATAATTTGTTTGTTTGATATCTGTGTTTGGTATTACAAGTATTTGATAGCATCATCGCCTCATTTTCACAAATATTTTCATAGGTCATAGTCGACAATTTTTATTATATTTCCACCAATGAACCGTCGTGTGATTTAAAATTATAATATTTTGATACTTAATCGGATTAAAACTCTAAAATGTGTCAAAGCCGTTCAAATTTATGGTCGTTCTGATGTGTTGAATACGCTCTGGTGTAGATTCGGCTTAACAATTTAATAGATGCAGAAGCACGCACGCCATACCCCTCGAGTGATTGATGGTGGAACGATTTGTGTGTTTGCGTGTGTAAATTATGTTATTTCTAGTATAATTATTGCTGAATTTGGATCGCATGATTTGGAGTCAATTACGATATCTTAGATTGATCTAGATCTAATAATTTGTATGAAAAAAATGCATCCTACACTATCCGGATAATTGCCGAGGAAATGGAATGATAAATGAATAAATCAATGCATAAAATTTGAATATTTATGATTTTAAATTTGATTGGATGTTTTGTAACTAATTATAAAAATTAGAATGTATTTTTAGACGTAAAAAAATATTCTTCAATTATATTTGTTATTGTATCATATACGTGTTTGTTTTTTCTTATCTTATAAGTGGATAAGGGAGTGGTTTTCCATTCTTTTCCACCCCATCGAGTACAATTGCATATAAACGATGTTTTCTCAAATAAATAAAATAATAAAAAAAAACAATGGTAACTCACAATGATGTATTCTAAGATCTTTGCGATTCGAATTCTCGCCAACGCCACAATACCACGACTCCTTGCAGAGATACCATCGACGAAATTGCATATTGCAAAAAAGCAACCAGCCCCTCGTCCTCACACTCCTCTGCCCCCACCACCCTGCTGATGATGGACTGCTTCCGCCGAAAGCAAATTTGCATAGGCGCTGGTGTGGAGCGAGCTGCTGCTCTGCTAAGAAAACACTCTTGGTTGTTTGTCTGCTTGCGCGCTATCAAAATATTTGCACACGGGAACTAGCGGACGCTACTCGTTTACAGGTACGCTAAATGATGTATGAGGCCCTCGCAGTTTTACTACACTTCCCCTGCTAATTATTATTATTCGGTTTAGTCCGTGCGAATTTGCATTTGGGAAAGCACCCGAGTAGTGACTAGCCCCGGGCCACTTTACGTGTGCTTCATCGGCTCTGCTGATTTTTTTAAAAATAATTTTAGTTTCGTGCAAGATGACTGCATAGTTCTCTATATCAGTAGTTTTCAAAGCGTGGTCCGCAAGCCGTTTGCCAAATTATTTTCCGCGAAACACTGATGTTCTGCGATAATACGCTGCAAGATATTTAAATATCTTCTACGTCTCTACTACATATTGAAAGGCGAGTGATGGTCAATCTCCACTTATATTTATATGAATGAGTAGTAAAATATAGGTCTTCTATTACAAACTGATGTGAGATAGTTATCCAAAGAAAAAATCTTCAATGCATCTTTTAATAAGAAATGCTATATTGGATTTGATCAGTTAATTTTATTAGGTTGATTATATTAATTTATTATGTATTCACCACTGTTAAATATACACCTAGGCCTCGTATAACACGGTCATATGGTTCCACAAAAACACCGTGTATACAAATCCGTGTTATACGAGGTTTGAAATTCATACAAAATTAGGGTTTGCGTTCCAAAAAAATATCAAAGTTAGTTAATTTTATTTATTTTTTTAAATAAATAATCGAAACAATATACATTTACGTATTTATTAAAAAAAACATTAACAACTATATAAATAATAATAAAATAAGAAAAATATAAGAATAAATAATAATAAAACAGGAAAAAATAAGAAAAAAATATTGTATTACTTGAATACAGTTAAGTTAAATTTTATACAATTTTGACGAATTTTCTATTGACAACAATAGATTTTTCGATTAATACCGCATCAAGAATATTTTTTTAAAGGATCAAGTATTTCTTTACTCGCATACCTTTCACAATTTCGTATATATTGATAAAAAATACAAAAGATAAGTTGTAGTCGGAAAATGTTTAAAATTAAAACTGGATTTGTACAAACCCTAATAATTTAATTTAACCTATAGTAAAAAAACAAATTCAAATGTTATAGGAGGGTTGACTGTATAAACATTATTCGTGATTCAAAGCCTTCTGCAAACCATGGAAGGAAAAGTGTAAGGTAATTGATGGGTTAGGTTAGGTTAGGTTAGGCTAGGTTAGGTTAGGCTAGGTTAGGTTAGGTTAGGATAGGTTGGGTTGGGTTGGGTTGGGTTGTAAATATAACACTTATAAATTTGACTATGGTGGATAGAGCGGAAAAGGTTAATAATATTTAAACATGACTTTAATTTTTAATCAGATGATTATTTTTCAAAACAGATATAGTAGACTATTTCAATAAAAAGCTTTATTATATTAATATTAGCGTTTAAATATGTTATATATTTGTATTATTTTAATTATATTCGTTAAATATTGTAACTTTATTTTAATATAATAAAAAAATTGACATTAATAGATATAACTTTTTCAATATAACTGGAATTATACGTTATTGAAATGTAACATAGGCTCTGATTAAAATATAAGCTGGCCACGAAGAAAAAAGTGGAAAAACTTTGCCACTCCTCATCGAGTCGTTCTCCACATTTCCGAATCGGAATCTCATTTTTGCACAATCTCCACCGACGCTGATTTTTCAGACCAGACCGGCTATCTATCCATCTAATTTAGCTTAACCTTCTTCCTAAACTAATCTGGACAATAAATTCGGTAATCGAGCCGCCGCAGTCGGAGGAAGTTTGAAATGAGATCACTAAATTTAGCAGAGATAACGCCAATGTAAGTTACCCCCGAGAAGAAAACTTTTCTTTTTCCAGCTGCGGTGGAAGCCAACATGACATCGCTAAACGTTATAGAACAGAATATCTCATTCAATATAGATCAAAGCTTAAAATGCAAGAACTTTATTGTTTACCTGCCGCTATTTTGTTCTATCGGCCGTTGAACTTGTTCTGGCTCGATACCCGAACGAAACATAAATCAAAGTTAACGAGCGATTATACACATTTGCTGGTCGTAAATCTTTGCTGAAATATTTTTCGAGGTCAAAAATAATAAAGCACCGGGTTTATTAAAAATTCGACACGTTGTTAAGATGCCAGCGATGCATTGCGAAGAGTTTTCCGATAATCGCGCGGAAAATGACGCTAAAAATTGTTTTAGATTTAAGAAAAATTATATAATCAATTAGGAAAAACTTAATGCGGAGTATATTGAATTTTATCCAGGCGTCTTTTAGATAACAGGACTAATTTAGCGCTTCTTTCATTTCCCATTTTCATTTCTGCCCGCTGTTTTTCATCCACTTACCACTGGTTAAGAGTTTAATCAGATTGTGTTCGGACGAGACTGTTCCATATTAAAAAAAATAAAGATCTGCTTTAACTGGATTCTTTCTTACGTGAAAACTGGAGTGAGAAAAAACGAACGGCAAGAAGAAAATAGATGCTAATAATACCCTCGGAACAGTGAAGAAGAAAATCAGTATTGGATGCGAGAGACGGAAAATCTTTCGAATGTGAATGTTTTATACAATAATTCAATCGATGATATATTAGAGTGTGTGTAATTTTTCCGGCTGACGTATATTTTCTGCGAGGGTTTTCCGGATTTTTCTCATTGTGCACATAAGTCAATTTGCTCCGTTGCATTTCCGCAACACAAAAACGTCATACGATAAAAGACGCACAAGCCGCAAAAGAAAGTTGGAGAGAGAAAAAAAAATCGACTCGTACTACGTCTGTCAACTTGCCAATCTTCTTATTTGTTCTTGTCCAATTCTTCCGTTTGTCGTCCGCTGTTATCTTTTTCTGTTCTTGCGACGCCCCGCAGGGGACTTGAGTGCATCTGCGGACGTTGAAACATTTGTTGGTCAAATAAATTTGAACTATGTCTCAGCCTTGTAAAGAATGTCGAACGAGTTGAATGATTTGTTAATGTGATTTCTTCGAACAAAGAATTTCATTAAATATATATATTCATTTAACGAGAATGTTTTCTTTAAATTCTAGGTGGTCTCTAAATTCAATAAAAATATTTTTAAACTTTAATTTGAACATTTAATGCATTGTTTTCAATTCTAAAGATTTAATTCTTCAAAATTCCGACAAGAATAAAATATAATAACATGATAAATCCTCTCCGCCAATTAATATATGCAGTAGCTGTTGAGACATATTTTCAATTTTCATTTACAATATTTAAAAAAAATATGTAAATATGTCTTAGCAAAATAATACGACGCATGCGTCAATGGGGTCACTAGGTAGAACATAACGCTATATAATATATGTAGTATATCTGCGTGAACATTCCATAAAATATTTTATTACAGCTGAATATACGTAAATAAGAGGAGTCCTCGGGATTTAATCACAATAATCCGGGATATCGGCGAAAGTTTCCTTTTTTATATCGCTCGCATACATAACAAGTTATTTACGGGTCCGACTTTATCACCGATCCAGAAATAAATGACAAAGATATCTGGGAAGGAATTGTAATAAATCTGTCGTGGGGAGAACAATAAAGCTTCGGTAGCCTCGTCTAATTTATCTCGAGTGGGGCTCTTTAAAGCAGACGAACGAAACCTTTTGACAGCCACAGGCGTATATACGTATATGCCTTCCTTGCAGTAATATGATTGGATATCGAATTATTTTCTAAGAGCCGGTCGACAACCTTTAAAGTAAAAATAAAAACGAACATCCGGATTTTATCCAGATATTTTAAATCTGAATTAAATTAAATATTTAATAATAAAATTATAATCACGCATATATAGTACTTTTCTTTGACTAATATTTTATCTTATCATTAATTCTTATTTTATTGTTAAGTATGAAATTTCTACCTCTTTTTTGATCAAAATCTATTATCGGTAATTTTAAATCTAACAATAGTCTTCTAAAGACACTAGTAAAACTCGACTAAAACAAAGTATTTAGATATTAATTCAGAAACTTTGATATCCGACGTCAACAGATTTAAGTATTCTCTCTGCACCACCATGTACTTTCTAATCAAGCAAAAAATAATTAAAATTAGGATAAAATTATAGCTTTTTTATATATCCTTATTCGAACGAAATCTTATTAAAAGGGTTATAATCCATTTTAAAGAGTTATAACTAGCCGGGCCGATGGGGTATATTGGGTACCCCAAGTATTTGATTGTTCTCAAATAACTCTTTTATTATAAATCCTTCATGTCAAAAACATTTTATATTTGTCTAAAAGTCTAAAGAATAAATATTACAAATAATCATTGTTCTTTATTGGTTCACCTGGTACGATTTGTCAAGTGCGAGTGAAACGTACGAGTGACACGTACTGCAAGAGCTCAGTCTGCGGTGAGACATCGCTTTATATACCGCGGGTTTAATAAAAAAGGGTATTTTCGTAATTCCGTCTACATAAATCACAATTGACTTTCACAAAAAAATGTAGTAAGAAAATATTATATAAATAAAGCGTTAATACGCAAAGACAGCGGCCAGCGGTGGCCTTACGGTATTCCGCGTCGTCCGTACCCAGAGGCCACCGGTGCCTCTTTGGCAATGAAGCGGTTAAAGCGCCATACAAGCGAGTTAATAAATTCAAAGTATCGACCAAATTATGAATAGTCCTTTTTTTATAAAAAATGATAAGATTTTGATTAAAAATTAATCAAAATGTTTGGGGTACCTGAGATACCCCCTTTGGGCGACACGGCTGTTTTTGAGCAGCCGTGAGCTATATTTAGAGTAAAAATAAGAATATTTTTGATATTTATTTAGGGTGAGAAAAAGATGAAGAAAAAAAAAACGAAACCCAATTTAACAAGTTGATCTGACTACTTGAATTTATAGATAGATAAAAAGAGTAAATGGATAAAAAAAATACGAATAAGAGACTTAACGAAGACTCACCATGATGAATCCTTCACTAACTTGATCATGCCTCAAATAGGGGCAAGTGAAAGAATATATATTTTACTACATATAATTAAAAATATTGAGATAGATCCATTCGTGGAATCTCAATAGAGTAGAAGATTCTGTACTACTTTGCTATCGCTACCATCTCGACACAATGTTCGAGGAAGCATTTTTAATACTGTCTCTGCAATCTATTCTTCCTTAGTCGGTACCCTCTCGTCTGAGGATCGCGCTCATTCTTGATTCGAAAGTTCCTTATACGTTTCCAAGCGCGACGAGCTTCTCCAGACTATCGTTTCTTTTGGCGAGATGCCCAAAGTATGGAAGAATCCTTTTGAGGCAAATGGTCGAAAGTTGGGCTTCTTTGTAGTTCCCCATTTCTTTTAGGACAGCCACGTTTGTAGGTTTAGCAGTCCATGGTATTCTCAGCACCACATTTTAAAGTCGTTAATTTTCTTTTTCATATTTTCCTTTTGGTCCAGGTTTCTATGCTGTAATTAAAAATTGAGAATACCAGACTCTGCACTAAACGTTTCTTGGTGAAATGTATGCATTTTTTCTGTGCAAATTGGTTGTGGTCCCCTGTGCAAAGTGGCGACGCCAGGGCCGCCGTCTCGGTGGGCGGGTGCCTTCAGAATACCACATTACGCCGCCCATTTTAACAGCTTTGGCTACAGTAGAAGATAGTAGATAAGCCGAGGCAGCGGACCGAGACGTAGGCGGTCCAGGGCTTCTGCTCTCGGTCCAATTGGCCAGGTGATGTGCGATGACGGCTCTTGTTTGCGTCCCCGTCAACTGCCGTGTATGCAAATTGGGTGACGACCAGAGCACACTCATTGCAACATCGCGCATAAATATTCATGAGATCTCAAATTTACGAGTGTCACTCATTGAATAAGAGGAAAAAAATGAATAAACAAGCATTAAGCGGCGGGACACGTGACTACCATTAGAGCTGAATTTACGGTCGCAATGAATGCAATGACTAGACAATGCAGTTTGTCACTCAACAGCAGCGTCGGCAGTTATTTATGCAGTCGGCACTGAAACAAAAATATTTTGCTAAATGTGTTTTCAACGAGCTACGTTTAGGTATTCGAAATACGCCGGTATGGCGTGAACTGCTAAACGCCCAGCGCATTAGTGAGGCAGACGTTTTACACTACAACTATATTATACATAACTTTATTTTAATCATATATATTTTTTTTATAAATACATATTGTATTTGAAAACAATCCTGATCATAAATATTTTTCAGAAGCAAAATAGGATTAAAATCCATTAGACTCAAATACATAACAAGTATATCTTAATATTTTATTATTTAATCATAATTATACTGAAACAATGATTTTATTATCAAATTATAATAAACTCTATATCATCATCATCATAATTTGCCAGCCACAAGGCTTACACTCGCTGAGGGTATTCGAAAGGATATTACCAGACTCTCAAATGGCAGTCGAGGCCAAAGGAATCTAGTCTCAAGCGTAACGTGAGAGCTCTCCTTTTGTGTCCATACTGCAGGGTCCCAGGACGTCTTGTTGTGCGGATTTTGTAAAGAGTTTCCGTTGCTGACATTGGACGTACATCTTCTACCCTGCTGGTATCGGATTTTACCCTCTTGACTGTGTCCAGGCAAGTAAGAGGGGTTTGTCTCGGTATTTGTTTTTCCCCTTCTCTATGCGTTTTCAGTCTACAACGAGTCACAAGTGACAAGTCGCGCAATCTTATTATATAAAACCAGTGATGCTGATTAAAAAAACAAAAAATTGGGGCAAATTTTAGGATATCTAGCGGGCTTTAATTTCTAGAGATTTTCTTCATGATTTATGTCTAAAAAAATTTGCTAAAAATATTTTAACCTAGACATAAAAATGAGGCTGGTTTTGGAATGTATTTTTTTTTAATATTTCACATTTAATTATCTGAAGCAGTAACACTCAAATTTTTTTTCAGATATTTGCTTTTTTACGCATGGAATAACATACTCCTTGTGGTAGATTGATTTAACGCACCTAGTAATGATTATCATTTTTTTTTATTCTAATATATTACATCGTTCGCATTAATATTGATAAGCCTTATATATGAAATCTATGATTCTGTTTGAAAATGTTTGATATATCACATCATTACAGAGATATGGCATAAATTATTAAATTATATAAGTCTAATTTTTTTAATTCATTTCTTTTCCGATACCTATTGGTCCTGATTAAATCGTGTAGTATTTTTTTCTCGGGATTGTCAGCATAAATCTAAGTATCAAGAAGCTCGTTAAGGATTCTGACTAATGTGTACTAACCTAATCGTGCCGAGGGGGTCAATAGGCCTCAAATTTCACAAACTTTTTGTATTCGTCTAAAAAGGTCTAAAGAATAAATATTATAAAAAATCATTATACTTTATTGCCTACAATTGCGAAATAAAATAAAAATAATAATATTCACTGATGTTGCGCGTTGTTTTTTTTCGCTCGCATGCGGTACGATGTGGCGAGTGCGAGTGAATGTTGTCATTTACGCGTATTGATTAGTCAAAAAATCCAAAATATCGACCATAGTATGATGCATACTGTGAATAACTTTTTATTCTTAGAATAATCCATTTAGAAAAAATCGATTATTAATTTATTAATATCTTGATAACTTTAAACATTGTGGTCCCTAAAAGACCCCCTTTGGATGATGCGTTTATTTTAGAGCTGCCGTGACGGATGAATTAAAAAAATGACTTTGATTACATGCTTGAGTACCCCTGAAATTAAGCTCTTTATGCGGCATAATAAATTGTCAAGGTTCTCAAAATACATTTTATTTTAAAATTATTTTTTTTTTATTAATTAATATTACTTTATTTAAGCAATTCTCTGAAAAATATATTTTTGATGTTTCTGTTGGATATATTAAAATTCAGTCTTTCAAGGTACTCGAAGGCACAGCAGTATATAATATACTAGATGGTTCAGACTTTTAATGTTTTTAAGTAGATAGATATAATATATTCTGATTTATATAAACAAAATTTTCTTTATGAAAATCATCTAATTGATAATCCGCCCTTTGTTTGCGGATGTAATTAAATAAAATATTAAAAATCCGCCATGAAAACGTGTCGATAAATTATTTTTATTTAAATTTCAGAGTATTTCAGTTTAATTAATCATGATTTATTCTCGGAGGGAATTAGTACCATTTAATTATCCAAATGGGCGGTTGAGAGTTCTACTTGTCAGTCGAGGCGTTCACGCCTTTTTTACGCCTCCGACTGCTAACCACGGCCAGAGTTATTAAAACAGTTTTAATTGTTGTGTAGGCTTTTATTTTTCAGTTAAACAACACGATTCCAATTGGTACCTGGTGGTGATTTATCGCCAGAGTGCGACAGTGAAATTATATGCCGATCGGCGGTATTTCAACGAAATCAAATATCAATGATGGCTGAAACAAAAGTGACCCCGGGGCCAAATTTGAAGCGCTATATTAAAATGAAAGCAATTAAATGGCCGGCTAAAAGGGCAAATTTTCTTCTGAGTGCAAATTTATCTTAATTATGCAAAGTTGAAACTTTACAATTTTGATGGCGGCCCAGGGATCTGCCCAGAAAAGTTGGCCGCGGGTCTAAAATTTTAATGCAAACTTTTCGGCAGTCGCTAAAAATTTTCCAAGTTCATAATAAAACACAAATAATGGTTTTAAGACCTCTCCGGTTTCGATTGGTGGGGGGGGGGGAGTGGTAGCGAAGCGGGGGACGGAGCTTTACTGATGCGGCATTAAAAACTTTGCACAACTGAGCAATTCTTCGGTATAATTTCATATCCGCAACTTCAATATTGTTTTAATAAAAATTTATTAGAATAAGAATTCATAATTAATAAATTATTTTTACAGAAAATTTAAATATAAAAAACACAACAATATATACAGGTAGACTCAGGTAGAAAGCCTGATTGGGCAGTTAGAAATTGGTTTGTGAAATTTCATTCTGGAGATGAGTCTGTGAAAGATGAATCAAGCGAGGGTCGCCCTTCCGACTTCGATGAGTCCCCGCGGTATGGTCAAGAAAGGGAAGCCCTTACGTCACGTGTGAGACTCGTTCCTTTAGTCTCGACTGCCATTTGAGAGTTTAGTAAGGCTCATGCCCTCAGCGAGTGAGAGCCTTGTGGCTGGCAAATGATGATGAT
>JAGXCT010034022.1:0-13380 GCA_022495035.1 Philopotamus ludificatus
GCACTTGAGAATCACTGGTGTAGAGATAAATTGGTCCAAGACCAAATATATAATGGCTTTGTGATCGGGCAGAGAGGGGACTTCGATTGAGGTGGAGTTCGGGTCTATTGAGTGGATTAAATCCTTCAAGTGCCTTGGCACCACAATCACCGAAGACAATTCTGAAAGTACTGAGATCTCTACCCGTTTACAAAAAGCGAATCAGTGCTATTATGCCCTGTCTAAATTACTTGGGAATAGGTTGCTCTCGAGGTGAAATAAAATGTTTTTTCATCTTCAGAAATAAGAAATCGGAGGGGGGCTACATTCGACAAATACGAAGACTGAGGCATATTAAATTTCAGCACGCAACACATACTTTGCTTTGAAGATTATTTTTAAAATTAGAATCAATTGGTTAAATCCTTTTTAGCATTATCGAACAGTCAGAAATTCTCTAGTATATATCGCAAACGCTTTTAGTTGCCGTTATTGCATTATCTTTTCAGACAACACAACATCAATTCAGTTTTTATCTAACTGCGGTTTCGCAAATATTACAGCAGGATAAATACAAACATAAAAAAAGCCCGACATCACTTATCGTACGACCATATCCCGTGAATAAGGACAACGCTCACATACTTCATGGCATCTAAATTAGTTTAATAAGTTAAATGGTCAATCGGTTTAGTGTTATTATTCTATTATAATACAATGATAACTTCGAATAAGGTTTAGCATATTTAACCGACTTAAAAAATACGTTAGAAATTATTGAACCACGATTGAACAAATAGTAAGAGTTGATATAAATTAAACAAACATGATAAGCGTAGCTCACCTTCGTAAGAGTGACGTTACGACTTTCATCCATGACCCCTTACTATAGATATCGACGGCTGTATCAAGATTTGATTTATTATAATATTTATACATATCGTCGTACAGCATTTTGTTTACGCGAATAGTGGTACCCTGAATTTCTCCATCATCATTATTTTTTATAGCCCCGGTTGAACACGCATCCACTGCTTTTCCTGATCTATCGTCTTAAATTATGACCTCGTAACAAATTAACCCGGATTAATAGTTTTCAGTGAATAATGAGAGTAGAGCATTTCTTATTAAATCGGTGCAGCTTCTTGCCAATGCGCATGACCTAGACATTGTGACCAGATCTCGGGCGACTCTTAAGGATGCATTCCAACGAATGAGAGTGGTAATCTGCACGGAACTGAGGATCAACGAATCCTAGACAAAATATATTCCCATATGCCAGGGACGAATCTTTGTCTGAGGAGGATTCTGAAACAAATATTTGAAGCCATATTCAACGACGGGAAATGGCGTATCCGAAGCAATGAGGAGTTGTACCAAATATACAAGGATATACCGGTCACAGCTATTGTCAAAGCAAATGTGGTACAGTCAGCCGCTGAAAAGGCTTATGGTTGACAAGCCTTCCTGTCACCGTAGGAAAGGTAGACCAAGGCTGGGGTGGTTGGACACTGTATCATTGAAACTTACCAGAATATGAAGAAACGTGCCGACATATCTGATAAAATGGAGAGGGATGTTCGATGAGGCCAGAGCTCTACAATAGGACTGTTGCGCCAATGATGATAATGAGAGCAGAAATGGGCACGGGACTAAGAGAACAAATCAAAGTACTCGCCCATATGGCAAGGATGAATCCTTGAACCTTTGAGAGTCGATGAGTACAACTTGGGAGCCATCCAGGAATTTACATATCTCGGATCATTAATAACAATAAATAACGAAACCAATTTGGAAGTCCGGAGAGCATTGTTGGAACACGGTGGCTACTTTAGACTTCAAAAGCATCTACGATTGAGATTCCTCTCAAGGAGAACCAAGGTCAAGCTATACAGGACCCTCATCAGTCCTATCCTGACATACGGGTCTGAATATTAGTCTCTGGCAAAGCAAGATGAGCGATAATTGTATATACTGTAGATATCGTATCTGAAGTAACGAAGAGCTGTACCGGCTGACCGGAAGATATACCAACGTGGTGGTAGATCGGATAACACAGAGAATGGTGACGAACGATGCCAAGGCTCTACACTAGAACCATTGTGCATATGATGACGACGAAATTAACAGAATAATAGGAATTGTATAAAGATCGATATGATCAAGTGGGGCAAAAACAGTCAAGGCATGGATAGACTCCACATTTATCATTTCAAGCATTTTTCGGAAAACGATGCATCGAGTTTTTAATGTATAATACATACTGTAACCACAGTATATTATGAATAATAATGCAAACGTGGTGAGTGACTCTATGAATAAATAAATTTGTTCAAACTTGGATAAAGGTCAATGTCGAAGCATAATACATAAGAATTCATCGAGCGGAGTCATCGTCCTAGGATAATAAAAAGTGATGCGACCACATTATGCATGTTACGCGTTCAATTGCATCCAATTACACATGTCCAGATGTTAACATGTTAAATGTTACCGTACTCAACCGTTTGTGAACATAATTTAATGTAGAATAATTTTCTATAAAAAAAATAACACATTTTATTATAAAGTGACCCGTCTATATCAATATGCCAAGGTTTAAGGATAATTTTAATAACAATATACTGATAATGTACCGCTTTAATTATAGATGTATAAAAAAATAAGAATATAATGTGCAGGTTCGTTTCAAAACAAATGATTCATCATAGATTATACAAAGTCAACTCAATGGAATTCTCTGATGATTATTTATAAAGAATACGAATAAATACATTCCAGTTGCACATAGCGTATTATCTAGAGCAGTGTTTTTCAACCTTTATTATATCACAATGAACATACTATAATTGCATATTTATATTACTTCTTTTTAAAAAGATTTAATTAATGATCCTTAAGCATTTTCGTAGTACAATTAGTTAAAAATAACCGTTCCAGAGAATACTGTGCGATAAAATAAACCATGTAAATAGGTTTAATTACTTAAAATCACCTGTAATATAACGAGTTTGTGTAAAAAAAATAACTTTTGTTTTCATTAAAATATATGCTGATATTTATGACTTATATTATGAATTAAAAGTAAAAATATTTTCAGGGACTCTCGAATGGTAGTCGAGGCCAAAGGAACCCAAGTCTCACAAAAGATGTGGAGGCTCCCCTTTTGTAACCATACCCTAGGGACACAAACCGTCTTGTACATGTATCTTCTACCACTGCAAAAATACAGCTAAAACCCGTATTTATTTCTGAAACCTATAGGTTATAGATAGAATTGAATGAAAGTATTCCTATCCAATTAACTTTTACACAAAGCTTTCAACACATATCGCTAGAATATGTAATAAATAAACAGTTGTCACACCGGCGTGACAATAACTTTTACAGGGTTAATGATTCAAACTATGCTTATTGGCAACGTATGTCCACTGCATAAGGGCGATATAACATCGAAATATACAGAAAAAGAAATATCAGTGCATATTTCTCCCCGGAAGATAAACATCTGGCCGGATTTTTTCACAAATGCAGATTTTGGAAAAATATGCAAGAATTCAAAATTGACATATACCACCTATTCATAGATTTAAAATTCGCATATGGCACAGTTTACAGGCCTAAGCTATACGAGACGATGAAGACTCTCAGTATTTCTCAAAAGTTGATAAATATGGTAAGGCTTGCTATGTCGGAGGTCAGATGCAAAGTGCATGTTCAATCTCAGTTATCTAAAGTATTTGAAACACACCGGCGTTTGAGACAGGGTGAGGCTCTAGCATGTTTGTTGTTTAACATGGCACAGGGTGCAGCTTCTTGCCTATGCAGATGGCATATATATTGTTGCCAGATCTCGGCTTACTTGTTACAAATAACAATGAAACCAATTTGGAAGTAGGAAGAAGAACCATGCTGGTAAACCAATGCTACTTTGGATTTCAAAAGCATCTACGGTCGATAGTCCTCCTCTCAATGAAGGCTAGTCAAGATCTACATGCCCCTCACCAGTCCTAGCATACGGGTCTGAATGTTGGGCTTTGACAAAAGAAGATGAGTGACAACTGAATATCCTGGAGAGAATTCTGTATTCGAAGAGGGGAATGGCGTATCCGAAGCAAAGAGATGTATCGACTATACAAGTCAGGTGGCCAGACAAATGTGGGACAGTCAGCCGCCGAAAAGGCGTATGGTTGACAAGCCTTCCTGTCCCCGAAGGAAATGAAGACCAAGGCTGAGGTGGTTGGACTGGGTACAGAGGGACACTGCATCATTGAAACTTACCGGAAGATGGAGAGACGTGACGGCATACCCGATAAAATGGAGAGGGGGGGTTGGATGAGACCAGGGCTCTACAACTGTGTCGGACCGGTCAACTGTGACGGACCGGTCTGACACTGCTTCATCCTGGGTACAAAAGGATGTGTAATATTATCTTAAAAAAATATTTATCCGGCCTGGAATCTGGAATTAAACTAGCACCACGTTAAAGATAAAATGGATGCCTATGATATTTACGCGCATGACTCAAGCACTAAACACAGATGTTATGTGTTCTCCGTTTTCTGTTTAAGGAAAGAGTGTAAATTATAGTAGAAAAATGTTCAAGCATCTAAGGACCAATATCGAGATCTTTTAAAATCATATAAATTTCTACAACACAGAAACAAGATTTATTGAAGATGAGGACACAGAAGACCCAAGATATCCTTCCCTGAACAAACTGGCAGTTATTTGGAAAGAGTATCTCTTCCTTAAGTAGCATGGAGAAAAAATAACATCATACCAATTAAATCCTCAGTCATAACTATTTTTTGTTCATTAATTTCGGCAAAAAATTTTCACGGTCAGTGTTTAATTATAGCATTAATTATCATCAACAATATCATTAAGATTCGTTAAAGCTTTAGGTTACCAGTTATAACATTGTCATATATAGATAAAAATATGTTAAATAAACACATTGTTGATATCGGAGTCTCTGAATCCACGTCCAATTCGGTGTTTTATATTTATTTATCAATATCATATTTCACATATCCATGTATGAAAATGAATGGCTATCAAAAAAAACAGACCACCCGTAATTAGACAGAACAAGTCGCGGAAAATTAAATATATGCAAAGTTGATAACCGTGTGTTCTATATTTATATAGAAACCGTTGATTAGATAAAATTTTTGGCACATTTATATTGATCAATAGGAAAATAATGTCAACAAGAAGAGAGATTCAATGATGAAAATATTATTATACATTCATGGTTTTTTATAATAAAAAATACGATTTTTACAGAAAATAAAATCAAAAATAAGATTTGTTCTTAATTCGATTAAATAATTAATAATATAATGTTGTGGCTGTTATAATCAATGAAGAAATCGGCAAAAATAAATAAATGGTTTTTTTTTAAATAATAGCGTATTTAATTTAATACGAGATTATTAAAAAAAACATTTAGTTGATAACGTACTGTATCAATATAATATCAAAATAAATTATATTATCTATTCAATGGAACATTGTATGACGATTCTTATTGATTATTGATCTGAAATTTAAATATAATATTGGTAACGATATGGAACTTGTCAGTTTTCAGCGGACAGATGCTTTGCAAATATTTGCACAAAGCAAATTATTGATATTTACATTGTAATACAGTGAGATAAAAATAGTTTACTTCTTATCAATTGCTAAGGTCCATTCTATATGTGCCAACATAATTTTGGCATATGTTGAATATATGTATAACTTTGTTATTATGAGTGTATCGGATGTATGAATATATTTATTGTGAGGGATGAAACTGCACTTTTGAACAATGGCATCAAAGAAAGTCAAGGAATTTGAACCATCATATTTGTTGCTGGAATTGGAGAATAGTGGTAAGGAATGAAGAGGACCATATACAGATCAAGGTGCAAGTTTCAGTTCAGATATCACTCGAATAAAGTGTTATGGTTTATATTCGAGGATATCGTGGTATTGCGGAGTACCGACCCCAGTGAAACAGAGCTGCGAGCAGCAACGCAAAGCCGGGCGGCTGCATGACGACGACAACAGCGACGGCCGGCCGAGGCGGCGACAGCGGACTGAGCCGGTGTTGCCAGACTGTCAGGCTACTCTACGAGATGGCCACACTGTAATTAAAGCAAACAAATAAATTGGAGGGGATATATTCCAAATATAATTAAAATTTAATCACAAAACAAATGTTATCGAAGCATATTTAATGTTTATTATAATCATGTTACAATTACAATGGAACCCTGTTTTTATTTGCACAGATTTCACGTTTTCCTGCTATTTGCGTACAATTTCCGTTTTGAATTTTAAATTACAGTAGCGGATTTCTCCATAGATGCATTTTTTTTTCTTTTCAAAACCAAAATAATTAATATTTTAGCAATATTCCCTAAATTAAATTAACAAATGAATAACGCCAGCTATGACATGCGTTTCGGCTACCATAACGGTTATATTTCGAACTATATGCAGTGACTGTTCCGCAGACCATCCATGGAATCTGGCGCGTAGCTACCTTAAGACAAAACGATGCAATCCATTGGGGCCCTCGCCATACAGCCCTTCAGGAGTCCTAGTCCCTCAGGGGGCTATTGATTTTCTCTAAAAATAATACATACTTGTAAACCACGGCCTGCCATTAATTGTATGAAAAATCTAACAAACCGAATCAAGTATATTCAATATTTTCTTTCTTATTAAACAAAAAAAAATGCTTAGAATCTGCATTGTTTTGGATTACTGAGGTAAGAGTGGTAATGAATAAATTTGTGGCAGAATTTATTTAAAAAAATATCACAAAACACAATTAATGTCTCAGGAAAGCGACGAGTGAGTGCTGCCCGCAAAAAAAGGCACTTCAAAATTGGCAGAACTGGATTTATCTTAAGATTGGCAGGATTGGATTGGTCCTAATTTTTTTTATTTATTTAAGTGGCCTTCTAACACTGAGGCGGGTCTTTGCCATCTGGAGACACGTTCGTCTCAACCACGATGCTAGGACTGTGAATGGTCGTCCTCCAGGTTATCTTGACTCTTGGAATACGGATCAGGTCGCCAGTCATAAGCCTAAAAGTCGGTCTGGCTCCTCAAATTTTCATAGAATCAACGAAACCATGATTAAGCCCAACTGCCATCGCCTCCACGTCCAATACCGACACGCGACAACACTCGACTCCTAAGGTTGACAGAATTAGATTTATTCTGAGGGCAAAACTGGGTGGCAGGATTGGATTCCTCTTAAAATTGTCTGAACTGGGTTTTTCCGGTTGGCATAACTGGTTTTCCCCTGAGGGTTACAGAACTGGATTATCCCGTTGGCAGGACCGGATTCCTCCTGAGGTTGGCAGGATTGAAATCATCCTAAGGCTGGCAATACTAAATTTCTCTTAAGGTCCGCAGAATTTGATTTTAGAACTTTTACTAATGATAAAGCGCCCAAAGCCTCTGTAAAAAATCTAATAATCCAAAAATGTTAAATAGAATTGATTTTATTGTTTTGCTCTTAATTTTATTTCAAATTTTTAAGAGCCTTTAAAATGTTAATTACCCCGGACCTCACATTTTCTCTGAAAGGCCCTGCAAGTACAATTGTTTTTGACATATTTTGACGCTGGTATTAGATGTGCTCGGCAACTTTTTACTTGTGGAAAATTTTAACCAAAACAGAAAAAAAAAAGAAAATTCTTGCGTAATTTTATTTATCAAGCTACTACCCAAGCGAGGATAAGTCCTAAATATAGATGGACGAATCTCTTGAACAACGATTGATCGGTGTGGCACTGTAATAAAAGTATAATTTTAAAATCTAGCAACACTTTAATGACGTTTGAGGTTATGTGTCGGCTTCCTACAACAAAAAAATGTTTATAAACAGTTGTTAGAATTCATAATTATCCAATATAAATTTTCATAAATATTATTTGAGATTAAGTATAATCAATTAGATTCATGAAAAATGGTTTCTGCACTTTGTTTTCCAACATTTCTAGGAATTCACGACTTCACAAAGGATGAAAGTGCAACAATTAGTTATTTGCAAAGCTTCGACATGTTACCGAAATTTATGGCATGTAATAAATGTTCAAACGACAACCTTCAGCTACGTTACGAGAACCATCAAAAAGGCTTGTATCACTTCTGGCAGTGTGATGAACCAATTTCAAATTCTAAAACAGAGAGATGCAGTTCAAAAATACCTCTATTGAAAGATACATGGTTTGATAGATCGAATTTATCAATTCCCATGATAGTGAAACTCGTTTATATGATACTTAATAATTTTGGGGATCCTTCGGTAATTGCACACGAGCTGGATGTGGATCTCAGCATAATTCATACATGGTTGGATATTATTCAGGATGTCACAGAAAACTGGATTAAAATTGAATACGAGCAAATAGGCGGTTCGGAAAAAATCGTTGAAATTGGAGAAATTAAAATAATAAAAGATAAACGTGTAAAGGATGAAAATGAACGATGGCTGTTTGGAGGTGTACAGAGAGATGATACCCGCATATTCTTTACGATAATCGATAAACGTGATAGAGATACCTTTATGTCTCTAATGAATAAGTGGATTCTTCCGGGAAGTAAAGTTATATCTTGTCATTATCAAGAGTACCATGGACTTGTCGATGAAGATATCGATGGTTTAAAAAGAGATAGAAATATCTCTATTATGAAACCATCGGATAGATCACAAAATTTACGATTTTTAGTGCATCTTAAGTTGGTCAAGGAATTCATAGCAAAGTGCGATACAAAAGACGATAACAAGTATCTCTCGCATTATTTGTATTTAAAAACTTGCAAATTAAAGAAGAAATGTCCGTTTTCAACGTTTTGGAAATTTACTGCAAATAATTTAAGTAATTTTTCAGAGGAGCATGTGAAAATTGAGCCCTTGGTGAAAATGGATGTTGGCTAATTATTTTTAAACATATAAATGTTATGCATTTTAGGACGAATAAGATATGTATTTGAAATACGTTCCTTATGAATAATGGCAGTAATTAATATGTGTATAAATAATTTGTGATTTATGAATTCGAAATTATAATAACTGTGATACTCGAATTTACATATATCATGTGAATTTTCCTTTTTGATATTAATAATATAGTAATGTTTTAATAACCTTAAACCGTGTATACTATTCATTTTTATTTTGATATCTCATGACTGTAAATAAATAATTCATGTGCGGAATTTCCTACATTTAATGCTACAAATTGATCTCCATCCTTTATTAGAAATATTTAAAAGTAATAAGACTATATTTGTGAAGTCATTGTTTATTTAAATTTAATGTTTTGTGATAATTTACCAATGGAAATAATATTTAGAAACTTTGTGAATTATGTATTGATGGAATAAAATTAATTTTGAATGTCGATTGTCTGTATTAATTATTAGTAATTGTCGCTCAGGTGTAAAGTGTTGACTAGCCGGTTTAAAAAAGGAGGAACCGTACCTCGGTAAGGCTGATGGGTCAATACGGGCCCGGACTATGCTGCAAATTACTGTTGTTCTTGATATGTCTTTAAGTGCGGAGACAACTCCAACAAAGACAAGTACGTGAAGAATGACTAAAATCAGAAAAAAAAACATTTTTAAAATGAAAAAGAGGCCACTACCAACAGGAGGATATTAATTGTAACAATACGTATTTGTAATGACTTTTAGATTTCTGAAATCTAGCGATGACTTTATTCATAATTTGTCCCTTTATGTACTTCAATGAGAACTTATTCTCGGTTTTAAATTATATTAAAACCGATCCAAGAATCCGACTAAATGTTATTTTGGCACTTTCCTGTGATACGCACACATGAAAAAAAGTAACGAATTTGAATTTGAAAATAATTTCATTTGTTTATTTTTATTGTACTAATACTACACATTCATATACAACAGTGGTTCTCAAGTGCGGCCACGGTTGCCGCATGCGGCCACCAGAGGATTTTGCTGCGGCCACCAACAGTCGAAATTTAAAAAAAAATGAATTTGTAAAATTATTATTTTTTCGAAATTTATTGAATTATTTATTTTTTATGTATTTTCATTTTTACTTATTTTTTAACTAGCTATAATTTTGTTTATTTGCTGTTCTTTTATATTATCTCTAGTTATAAGCACTCTTTGTTTTCTTATAGATAAATAAATAAATGTTTAATAAAGTATTTTATTGAATATAAACTTATAAGTTAATCCATTTTTTTAATAAATGCAACTGCTATTTTTATCAGATTTGGTGCGGCCACGAGACATTTTCATAGAACCGGTGATTTTTATAATGCGGCCACGGTGAAATTTCACTTGAGAACCACTGTTCTAGATACCTACATATTATAGAATAATACAATATGTATTATAGAATAATACAATATGTATTATAGAATAATATTTTTAATGGATTATAATAGATTTAAAAAAAAAACTATAAATCATGCCAATCATGCCTATTCGGGACACCAAGTTTGTGATTTTTCTCGAATAACTCTTTTAATTTAAATCCTACATGTCGCAAACTTTTTGTATTTGTCTGAAAAGTCTAAAGAATTAATATTATAAATAATTATTGACTTTTATTGTCCGCAATTGCGAAAAATATTCACTTCTGTCGCCACAAATGTGATGTTTTTTCACATTCGCATCCGGTACGATGTACCATGTGCGAGTGAAACGTATACTACCGTCTTTTTTCGAATATAAGACACTGTCTTATTTTCTTTTTTGGTTCAAAATACGTGCTTGGGCTTATTATCGGGGAAGGGCTTATTTTTTCAAGAACAATACGTAGATTTATATATTTTCATTCAATATTGATTTGTAGGAACATACAAGGGCTTATTTTCGGGTGAGGGCTTATATTACTAAAAATTCTGAAAATCACGCTAAGGCTTATTTTCGGAAAAAGACGGTAGTGCAATTAATTAATTATAATAAATTGTTATCTGGTTCTAAATATTTTGCTCTAATATTTGTTTATTATTTGTTAATTATTTAAAAAAAATGTGATATGTAAATTAAATAAAAATAAATATAATATTGAATAAAACATTTTATTTGATCAGGACTGTGAAATTGAAGCCAGAGAAGTAGATATTTTTAGAATATGGTTTCTTTTATGCATTAGAGGTGATGCGTGTTCGCAAATATGAGATGTGCGTTTCCGAACGCTGTCGGCTGTCACATTCAACTTGTATTGTGATGGAGCATTGTTGTTAATTTATCAATTAAAATTATTTATATATAAGCATATAGACTTTTAGAATGGCGGAGACGGATTCGCCCCTTCACTTTCCGAACTTGATCCGGATCCACGAATTCGGAATGAGCGAGAGCCTCTGCATAGAACACTTGCAGCAACTGGGGCTGCTTCCACGGGCCCTGGTTTGCCCTCGCTGTGGCGGTGACCTATGGCTGCGACGTCGCCAGCTTAGTCAGTTTTGGCGTTGTGGTCGTCGCTGTACTTACGAGTTGCCGTTACGCCATTTCACTTGGTTCTCTAAATCCAACTTCTCATTTGCCACCGTTTTCAAACTGACATATCTAGTCATCAATAACTTTGAACGCCCTGTAATCGCTCACGAGCTCAAACTACACCGAGAATCTCTCACTGTTTGGCTCGACTACATCCAGCAAGTCATAGAAGACTGGGTCAACCATGAATATCCATCGACAGGCGGCTCTGGAAAGATCGTTCAAGTAGCCGGGAGCAACTTTGTGACCGGCTGTCGATATAATCAGCAAATAATCGGAGGTATACAGAAAGATAACGGACACGTATTCTTCATTCCGGTGAACAGATGTAGCAGAAAAGATTTTTTACTCGTCATAAAACAGAATATTTTACCTGATACCACCATCGTTATAGATGATGCAAAGTTAATGAAGATGTTAACTAAAAGAGATAAAATCTATTATAATATAAAATCGCCCGAAGATATAAAAGAATTTGACGACGATAAAAATACCAATTCGATAAAATCGGCGTTCGAAGATATAAGAAAGTTTATGCCGTTTCGTCTCATCAGGAAGAGGTTGATACAATACTTCACGCATTATATGTTTCTGAAGAGTTGTAAAATACATAATAAATGTTCCTTTACAATATTTTGGAATTTTATGGGACGTACTAGGTTGACTTATGAAGAATCTCTGTTGACGGAATCATGATAATAGGCCATTGAGTATAATTACTCAATTACTCAATGACCTGTTATTGAAGAACTAAAGTTATAATTTTTTAGACGAAAATGACCACCAGAGTCATCACCATATATGTATTTGTGATTATCATTTTTGAAATATATTTTATCATCATATTTTCATAATATTTTTCAGAATATATAATTATGTAATTGGAGTCGAAACATCTAATAAATGTACAGATTTAAAAAGATGTAAGATATTTAAATTTATGATTAGTAAATTATGTACTATGTACAAGATTTTAATTATTTTTATTTGAAGATTTACTAAATATTTTTACGAATAATAAGTAGTTTATTAAGACTGATATATACTAATTATTGTGATAATTCTTTATTGTATTCGTTTGTAAAAAATATTGTGATAAAATTTATTATTGAGGTAAAAAGATCTTGGATCTTCTTGAAAATTGACAAAATCCTGCTAAACATTACTATCCGACAATGTATTATATTTTTATCAATAACTAACTGTATGATAGCAAAAGCATTATTTTAGTGTTGAAAGGATACATTTAACCTTTTTGGTCCTAAAAATAATAAATAAAAAGCTCTATCAAGTCAAAATAGTTTGTAATAAATCAATAATCGGTTATTTTTGTTTACAAACTTAATTTATTTTATCAAACTAATAAATGTAGAATAAAACGAACATGTATATCAATGAAAATGTCGAGTCAAACGGAACATAGATTCATGTCGCATTTGTGTATACATGTATGGGTAAATAACATATTTCTTGGAAAAAAATGAACTTACAAAAGCCGGAACTTAAAAAATATACGGACCTTTCTTATATTTATTTTGTATTTGAATTCTATGAATTCTTGAATGAAACTTGATTTTCTAGTCATTTAGTCATAAATTTGTATAGATATTGATTAAAATATAAATAATTATTTTAAACCAAAAATGTTTTATTTAAATACATCTATCAGATAGTATATCATAGTTTAATTTCATAATTGTTCTAAAAATATATTTTTATTTTTGTATTGTGGAACTATTTTTTTTAAATTCCGTTATATTTATAGTTATTTAATAGAAATAGTGAAACTGTAAAATTAGTGAAATAGTGTTTATAATTAAAAAATAAACTATGTAATATTGGATTCTGTATATTGATCGGGTATGTTTTGGGCCGATCCTCTAGTGTGTG
>JAGXCT010034023.1:0-23267 GCA_022495035.1 Philopotamus ludificatus
CCGGAGATAAGAAGGCGAATATGGATGGCTAAAAATGCGATGTCAAAGCTATCAACGATTTCGAAAAACAGAGGGATATCCAAAAAGAAAAAAAATGTTTAGTACAGAGTCTGGTACTCTCAATTTTTATTTACGGCGTAGAAATCTAGTCCATAAAGGAAGATATGAAAAACAAAATTGACGTCTTTGAAATGTGGTGCTAGCGACGTCTGCTGAGAATACCATGGACCGCTGAACCCACAAACGTGTCTGTTCTAAAAGAAATAGGGAACCACAAAGAAGACCGACTTTTTTTAACCATAAGTCTCAAAAGGATTCTGCGATGCTTTGGGCATTTCGCCAGAAGAAACGATAGGCCGGAGAAGCTCGTCGCGCTTGGAAACGTAGACTTGGAAAGACCACCACTGGTTCCACCGTAGTAGCTGAAATTCTGGATGCAAAATGCATCCAGATGCAGAGAGAATCCTGGAGAGACAAAATCAAGAATTTTCAGAACAAGAAGATCACGATTCTCAGACGTTTATTCAAACATCGGGAAAAAATATGAAATATATAATAATTGTTTCTGGGAATCGTGTTAGAACAAATAATTCGTGTAAAAATAAGAGTTGAGTGTATACATACGATTTTTTTTTATTATTAATATTTCGCGTTTAAATACGAATTTGCAACCGTTGCCGGATGATTTTTCTCATGCTACCCTCGGATTTAATTTTCAATTAATATCACTCGCGGTTACCTGACTGGCGCAAACGCAAAATAAACATCATCTACATATTTTAATAAATTATACGCGTAAACCGCGAGTCGCGCTTTATTTCTGCACACCGAGATCGATTAAATCGCACACAATTCCGTTGCACGTACCCCCTCGCAATTATCCGGTATCAATAATTTGCCGCTCCGGCAATGTCGGAAACACATTTAAATACCTGAATTTAATTTGAGCAATTTTTCTGTAAGATAAGAAGGCCTCATCTCGTGCGGGGCAATTAAGGCTAAAAGTAAAAATGCGACATGAATATTTAATCGAGGCATAAAATACACGAAATATTTCGGCAATGTGAGGCTGAGCGAGATCGAGCCATCTATCAATTCGTGAGGAATTAGCCCGTGGTATCGCGATGCCGAATTGATTGGCAAACGGCATAAAACAACGCCGGAGATTTTCGTAACCATTGTAATTCGAACGATTGTTTACAGCGGTGGCAAACTGGTTTTGGCCGTAAATGTTGACATACGGAATGATAAATTTGACCATGTGTTCGGCCGTGTCCAGAAGCTGTCTTAATTTTGGTTTATAGAGCGTAATCAAGAAGCGTTTTTATGAACAATTTATTTATAAACGCCGAAAAATATTAAAAAAATAATTATTTATCCCTTTGAGCTTTTTACAATATTCAACGCAATTTCTGGTAAAGCTTTTGTGATTCAAATGTCAAAAATACGTCGTTCTTACATATTCGGTAATAGAAAGTAAATGCAATGGATCGTGTCTGATGAATACAGAGGCTGACGTATCATAACAATGTTGTTTTTAACTAAAAAATATTTATTTCATTTTATATCAATACATGAACCCTTTTCGAAGGTCTAAAATAAAGTAAGCATCCGATAAAGTTGTCAATGTCAAGATACGTCAGCCATGAGTATATCAATACAACAACAACAAAAAATTGATATTTAGACTGTCCAGTTATTTTTTTATCGTTTTTTTTTTAAAAATACGTGAAATTATCTCAAAAAATCGTAATTCATATTCATCATTTTTTTTTCATTCATATAAAATCTTCGGTAATATGAAACAAATACCAGGCTTAATGTACAACGAATACGGAGGCTGAAATTTTAAGGTGGTGTATTTTTTTAAATAAGTACAAAAATGTAATAAATTGGCATCCACTTATTTTTTTTATCAAATCTTTAAGTCGTACTTAAAAAAATCTGAAAAATCATAATACTAAAAATTTAAGCTTTCGTTGGAGGGTATTTTTTAAAAATTTGAAAAAAAATTAAATATTAAATAGTAATTAATTATTTTAATTATCTAAACTTAAAAATAAACAAACGGATATGGCTATCAATGTCAAGATACGTCAGGTATAATAAATATATCAATACCACAATTAAAATGTGATAATTGAATCCATTAGTTATTTTTTTATTATTAAATTTGTACGTCTTATTAATTATTGAAATATTTATTGTATAATTATTTAAAAAGTATATATATAAAATTAGAATATCAAAAACTATATACACGATCCCGACAGTATTATGCAAAAATTCATTGCGATGATATTCGAACATCCCTCTCTGATACTGTCGAGTGACGATCCTTTAGCGATTTTTACTTTATCTTGGCGAATATTGTCAAAATGTTACATATTATTTTTTATTTTATCTTATAATAATAGTAAAATGTTGCAAATGTTTATATCTAGCGAATATAGAGGCCGATGCATTACAAAAATGTTGTATTTTCAACATTTTCGATTTTTTTCGCAAATAAAAAAATCACTGAAAAACGTAAAACCTTTTCGACTTTTAAAAATAAACTATGCATTAAATATGACTATTAATTTTAATATAAGTCAGAGACAAGTGTACCAACACAGCAACAAAAATTCGCGATAATTGGATTTATACAGCCCGCAAAATTAAAAAAATATTATAATAAATCGCACATTTCTCTCATAAAAGCCATGTATATTATTTATTTTTTGAGATTTTTCAATTAATATACAAGATTATTATCCGGATATATTTTCGGGGCAAATTTCGCATCTAGAAACGGATCGATTGCGAATGTATTTATGTATCTGGAGCAATTTGCGACGCGTGGAGAAATTGCGAACGGGTCCGCATTTGGTCGCGAACGCGCGTCCACCTTAACTTTTTAACCCGTCGATAACGAGCTCGACATAATAAGTGCGGAATCGGATATTCAATAATAAAAAAAAATACGCCATTTCGCACACGTACGCAATTAAATCGCGAAATTATCAAAAAACCGTTGCGGAATCGATCGTCATTAAAATTCTTTCAATGTGGCACCTGTCAAAAAAATATATATATATTGATCATACGTGCAATTAAATTATACGTATTCGCCATGAAATTGCATCAACCTTTCGATTATGGATTCGAAAAAAAATACAAATACATTTGAGGAAGGCACACATCGTCCCCGGGTCTGAAAACCACTCGACCTTGCGAAATCATTGACTGTCAATACATTATTATATCGATTCAATGTGCTCTTTCAGGGGAGGCGTAAATAAAAGATTTGGCCTCTTCAGAAAAATATTCACCCCTAACTTGTGTGACCCCGTCGTAAATAATAACAAAAAAAATACAATAATCGCGAATTGAGTTCGCCCCAATATTGACGTAACGTGGGTAAAACGTGAATGCGGTGTCAGATCAATTACTAAGTCGAATGCAGCCGATTCCATTTTTGCACGGATTTTATTTATGCAGATCAAAAATAAAAATAGATCGAATAATTAAATAAAAAAAATCTTCTTTAGTTAAATAAAGATATTCATCGATTTATACGATCCTTATAATTATAAATTTATTAAAAGCTTTCTAAGCTTTTTAAATATTTTATTACGGCTTTTGTGCCTTACCAGAGTCTCGAATGGTAGTCGAGGTGCAACCCTTCTTAGTATGCGGTTTTTTATAAAGAGGTTTCCTTCTCTTGGCCATTGCTGCCATTGGACGTATATTTTCTACCACTGTTGATATCAGAGTTTACCCTCTCGACTGTCTCTAGTCAAGTAGAAGGGAATTTGTCTCGGTATTCATTTTCCTCTTCTCTAGGCGTTATCTGCTTATAACGGTTCGCAAGAGATTATTAACCTTGTCGCGCAATAGCAATCCTTTTATCATGAGAAAGTCCTCCTCACGCGGGGCACGCCGTATATATGGCAAGATTGTGCGGTGCACACAGGAGCCAAAGAGCCAAGAGGGATTTTTTTTAAATATTTTAAATATAATAATTTAATTAAATGAATTATTTCTCTTAAAATCGACATTAAATAATATTTTACATATAAAAGTAATTACTCGTCGATCATTTTTTTAAGCACATCAGACGTACTCTCGGGGTTCCACTGCATTAGAAAAACCTTCTTAAAGAGAGGGTTCCTTAGAAAGGAGAAAGAGGAGCGAAAGTATCGAGACTATACCATATATCGGTCATCAGTTAAGGTTTTCCTTCCTAGGAAATACTGTCTCTGTGGTGAGAAATACGTTTGTGATATGATATTTGAAGTAAGAGGTAAATGGTATTAAGGTAGAATACGTACATCCAATGCCAGCAATGGTGAAGAGAGGGAAACTCTTTACAAAAAACCGCATACCTACATACATGTCTCCTCGCGGTATGGGCACAAAATGCCCTCACGTCATGTGTGAGACTCAGGTTCCTTTAGCCTCGACTGCCATTCGAGAGTATGGTAAAGTTCATGCCTTCAGCGAGTGAGAGCCTTGTGGTTGGCAAATGATGATGGTAATGACAGTACACCAGACGTACTCTCGGGGCGCCACTACATAGGAAAGACCTCCTCAACGAGAGGGTTCCTTAGAAAGAAGAACGAGTTTTAGTATAAGGTTTTCCTTCCCAGTGAATACTGGTTATGTGATGAGAAATCCGTTTGAGATATGATATTTGAAGTAAGAGGTAAATTGTATTTGAGGCTTTTCTTCCAGCACTAATTTTTGTTCCACATATCGCGATTCGTACTAGAGTGAAACTATGCTTTAGTTATTATTTATGAAAAAACCTTTTAAACATCAATTAATTTGCACGGCTTCGATTTGCACTATATTTTAATACAAAAATCGAATTTATAGTAGAATTAAAAATTATATTAAAAATTTATTTCATAATAATATCATCCACTTGAAAGCCGGGGTCTCACCGATGAGTTGCACGAGTATTCACTTCATATGTGAGCGTCTCACCGGTGAGTCGCAATGTTTTTTCAATGAAAAAAAAAGATTTTATCATAGAATATATTCAGAGGTCAAGCCACTTTTTCAGCAATTTCTATTGTTTCGTCGATAATTGTCGATATTTGCAGATGTCATTGAAAAATGCAATGCAAATTGCGAGAAAATCGCATGCTAATCCCGATTACAATCATCATTTTATTGGCAACACGACATGGCGTTATCGATCATCGGAATTTTTCGCAGATTCCCACAGCACCATCGCGATTATTGATTTATCATTTGCCATAAAGCGGACTGTTAATTGAAGTTGTGTGTTTGCGCGGGTCAGGCATTCGCGACCTCCCGATCGCTCGATTATGCCAATACCTGAAATTGAATTAAAACGTTTAGAAACACTCTGGTGGTACACGTCAGCCGGACATTTTGCAGCCTCATTTCGATTCCAGATAGAGTTCCGAGCTCGGATGTCATAGCGGAGCCGCGGTACGGGCCCAGAGCGAGACGGCTGGCCCCCACATCTCTCTACGGGAGCCCGGCGTCTATTCAATAGAGCGACGTTTAATTAAAATCTTATTTATTATCTCGGCATCGGTACCGGCCGTGGGCCAGGTGTGGCCAACCGTTTGCCGGCGAGATTTACCGGCGTCAGCGTTATCCGGACGTGCGGATAATCAAGGAATTTACCCGTTAGCCTGTAGAATGCGTCGTGGGCTGGGAGTGGACACGTGTACTGACGTCTCTGATATTGAAAATTAATACATAATGGTAAAGGATACAGTATGATCCTGAAACTGACAATTAAAACCAAGAAATATTTAATTATCAACATTTTATCCATGTCTCTTTTATTTGCATTTTTACTAAATCTCAATAAAAATTCTATGGTATTAATAAATAATACGCAGAAAATTATAAATGTGTCTCTATTTTATTAATAAAGTTATTTATAAAGATTCTACACGTTCGGTAAAATTAAAAAAATATATATCAGCCCCAGTTCCGCTATTTATTTCGGATAAATACCGGTTGTTTCAGTTTTCAGTCCTGATATGAAGCGTTATTTCTTTTGGGTTTAGCTCCGAATTTTCGTTCCGACAATAAAAACGGTTTTTAGCGGTTTACTTCCGGTTCAAAGCTTCAATAAAAACATTTAATAAATAATCACTCAGAGCTGAAAAAATAACGGTTCTAAGCCCTGCGTCAAATAATTCCGCGAGTTTTATTTATTTCTCATGAATTTTTTAAGAAATCATTAGATTTTTTATTAAAATTTAATATTATAATACAATGAGCTAGATTATACGTTACTCAATTTAAATTTAGATTTTTTTTAAATAAAACCAATTAAACGCATAACATACAGTCGGCGCCATTAAATTTCGCGAGATGATTTTAATAATTTTCTACTATACACTGTATATACTTAGATATGTATTACCAAAACCATGTAAAAAGTGTAAAAAAATAAAAATCCATATAATAATTATAATATATTTTAATTAAGCCTTCCAATGCGGCGCCCATGACGTTCATGTACACACGAATCGTGTGTAGCATGCGTCATCATACACGTTTATTTACGCGATTCTTTCGATCTTGTGTTTACGTGTAAATTAGAGGGAATTAAATGTTAGTGTTTTACAACATATCACAATAAAATATAAATATGATACATATCCTGTCTTTTTACGATTCTTATTATTACGAAAATATAACGAATCGAGTTTATTTTTGTTAATTGAGATGCAATAACATATTTTAATTCACCCGTTTGCATAGTTTCGATAGGAAAAATGATATTTTATATCGAATTTCCTATTATTAAGAGTTTTTTTTGTTTCACAAGTAGTTTATATATTTCTTGATATGCAGCCATACAAATCTGCAGATCCCGTTGGTATTTCAAAGCTAGTTTTAGGTCGGGATCTTGAGTGAAAAAATGCTGTTCATGTCAAAAACAGAGATATGAAAAATCGTTTAAAAAAAATCATCAAAAACGTTTCATTAAGTCTACAATCGAAATACAGATTAGTCATCTAACCGAGTATCGATTGCACTGTTTGCCTATTTATTATGCGGTAATCTTTAGTTTTTTAAACGGTCGAAAGTCGTCAGATTTCGTGTAAACCCGGAGGATTACGCGTAGTACAGGAGTATTATTCAAATTCATCACAATGGCATTGATTTCCGCGTCCGATATCCCTGGGTCCTGTCACCGCTGATGATGATGGACAGCCGGTCTCCGATAGACGTCGAAAATTCACCGGCAAAAAAAAAATACGAGAAAACCGTTACAATTAACAGTTACGACGACATGACGACTATGACATTTTTCTGGTCACCGGACAAGCGGTCGTTTGATTTGAGTGACGTGAGGTTACACGAGCCGGGAATTATTTATCCCTCAGCGGACAACGGATATTTTCGGCGGAAAAGATGGCGCAAATTTCGAAACGTTACTCAATACACAGCTGCATTGTTTGAATCAATTATTCAACAGAACGATATCCGCATTGAGCTCGGGTCGGCAAACATTAAATGGATCCAATCCCTTGTGGCACTTGCGAATTTATTGTCATTGTTTATTTATTGAGCTTTCGTCCATAAACTTTCTAGCGAAAAGCGATATATCATCTTAACGATCGCGCACAGAGACGCCGATAAAAATATTGAGAAGCGCTGATAAATCTCGCAACGAATGCAACACGTCGCCGAATCAAAGCTCGTCAAACAATGGAGCGAGATGACACTTGTTGAATTTATATCATCACGCCAATTACTGCGTTCGCGTATATTTCATACGTTATTTATGCGAAACTTTATTGTTTGAATACATTTTCATACAAAGCTGTTTTTATTATAATACAGATCTTCCTTTTTATGCGGCATTCATGCAACCCCATTGTCAAGAAAAGAAATAATCGAAAGCTTTTTACTACTGGCATGCATAATGCGACATAAAAAAAAATTCTCCCCTACAGAAACATTTATTTATTGCAATACGCATGAATCTTGCGAAATAATTCAATTAAATATGCAATACATATTTATTAAATATTTAATTGCATAATATTACCCCAATATATCATATATATATAAAATAAAATAAGCATCGTGTTTGCGCATTGAAAAAAGGTTCTAAAAGCTTTCAAATATTTTTAGAAGACCGTTTTTGTTGTTGACTCTGAGCGGTTGTAAGTTTACACAGGGATGAGTAAGCCGGAATGTTTATTTTATTGTTGATTTTTTACCTGTCGAATGTTAAAGGGGGGTGCTGGCTCTTGTACGGATTTTTTTTTACTAACGTACTCATCCAAAACGAAACCGGTAAAATGGAGTAAACATCAAATACGGTCGACACTTGTAATATAAGATGACCTAAACGCAATTATCATTTTTTTTTTATCACCGCGGCGACATAAATAATATTATACTGCACAATGGACAGGAACCGAGTGGTTTTTTTTGTTGTTAATGTCGGGTTTTTGGCGATGCAAAAGTTCAAGATTAATGGATTTTGAATGTGACAATAGATTTTACACGCTACGACTATAAAATATTAATATTTCTGCGAATTTATTGCTAAAATATCTTAGCGGACGTATAATTTTAATGACTGTGAGCAGGAATTTTCAAATAAAACCCATAAAAAATATGTAATTAAACGAAAACACCATTAAAATACTATTAAAGTTAAACAATAATTAGAAATATACAAGTATCCACTGATTTACGGGTAATTTCAATTAAATATTTCTATAATATATTAATAAATTATTTTTATTATCTCACATATATGAGATTTTACGCCTTGATTTACGCGGTGTTTATAAAGGATTTTTATAAGCTAGCATCATATATTTTATTATATTTTGAAGAATAAAATGAACAAGCCCGAAACCAATGCTTTTGATATTGGATAAAAAAACCAAAAGTACCCCTAATATTAATAGTAATGAATTAATGAGGATTTTTTTGCGAAAAATGCAAAATTTATGGTATGCTAAAATTAATCTCATGATTAAAAAAAATATCTATGCACTGAAACAATCAGAATTAATTTTTCATTTGAGTCTATCGACACATTATTTTTTAATATGTTGATAAAATCAATGTATTAATTAGTCCTTATGATTTATTTTAAGTTTTTTTTTCTATATATCATCATCGAAGTAAATCGATTAATGCTAGATATTTTTTATAATTTTTCTTGCTCTGAATCAGTCAGAATTAATTTTTCATCTCAATAATAAAAATATATATTTTTGCAAAAATCCTCTAGATGTCGCTAGCGGTTGCTTTACGAGATGAATTGATCTCGGTAGACACTGTATTTTTTTATGTTATTATTGAACGATACGTTGCATAATAGCCTTCCTCGGACCTCTGCTGCGGACCCAAGGGGCTATCGATAAAATCCGATGGCGCGGTAATTGAGAGAGTCTCATTAAGTGACGCCTACGACAAGAAGCAATTCGCTTCTGCAGAGGCGATCGATAAATTCGCCTGTCATCCGACTTTTTCTTAATTGGTAATATTACTCCGGGTCCGCTTCCTTCATTGTGCCAAGACAATGATTAACAGCCAGATAGCCGGAAAACGAATGCGATCGAAAAGCTGAGGGATGGCTCTGATCTAGATAAAGCGCGGAGATGCTTCCATCTTACGCAACGCGTCTTCGGCGGATCGCATGTCCAGAGGAAACCACCAACGAAGCTGGAATTTTAGGTACGTGTGTATGATCTGATTTTAAATGACACGGGAATTTCGTATGGTCCGAGTGCTTTAATGGCACCGAGCCGAAGAGCATTTAGCGTGTAATCGGTGTGATAACTCAGGCAAGGTTAATTCCTAGGACGGTAATTTATTGCATATACTAAATTATTTACAACAATTTTCAGATGTCACATATTGCGAAGAGCCGAATAAATCATACCTGAAACAAATAAAAAAAAAATACATATTAATTTTTTTTGCAAATATGAACCTGTGTGTGTGCAATTTTTAAAGACTTTCCGCTCGCAGTAACGCTCATGATTTATATCAATACATATTGCGCAGAGAATTTGCATATAAATAGCCTGTTTATTGGAGATCTCGAACCTCAAAGTCGCGCAGAGGAAGCGCCTAGTTGAGACGTTATTTAAATAATGCAAAAATTGCTTGGTTTCCCAGCAGCCTCCGCCGCTTTACGGTAGTCGAGGATCGTCTTACCACCGCGACCAATCGCTCGATTTCAACAGAAGTGAAGGCTGTCTTGCACGCAGGACGGACTCGAGATGATTTCACAGCTTTCACGCAATGCGGGATTTTGATCTCGAGGTACGCATCACGCAACTGTCACTGTCCGAGAGATGAAAACGCCACGGAATTAGGCACGCGTCCATCAACGACGACAGTATGAGTGAGGGTTGTTCGAACGTCGACGCGATGAATCGTTGCATAATATTGTCGGCATCGTATACATATAATTTCAGTCAATCAAAATTATCGTGCATACTTTTTGAAAAATTATGGAAAAATCATGACAATGATAAATAAGAGGCACAAGATCTGATGATAAAAAATAAATGGAAGTATTCATATATTTGTATCTGACGCATCTTGATAGTGTTAGCCATATCGATAGCTTACTTTTGGTAAATAAATAAAAATTATTAATGAAAAAAATAGTCAAAAAGTACACCGCTTAGCTGAAAGCTCAGCGTCCGTATTCGTGGGACATGAAGCCATTTAAATAAAAATATTTTTTCTATTACCAAAGATGAAAAAAGCATGTAAAAATGTCGTTTTTTTGAGTCACTAAGAGATAAGTTAAAGATTCACAGAAGCTTTATCGAAAATTGCGGTCCGGAAGTGCTTCAAATATTGGATAAGTGCAGCACAAGTGTATGATGCATCTAATGGGATATTTTAAAGTCATAACAACCGGGCATGAAACCTTACATTTTCTTTATATTTTCAAAGATAGGAAAAACTACGTTTTGTTAATATTTAAGAGATAAATAAGAATCACTGAAGGAGTTAAACGCCTTAAATTTTGATAGAATGCTTTAAATTTTGATAAAAAAGCTCTTAAAAAAGTGTATAATTAAATGTGGACCACTTTGATTAGAAAAAAATATTAATAAATAAATAAAGATCTTAAGAGATGGATTATGTAAGAGAAAGCTTAATAATTACCCTTATAAAGCACTGCAATATTAACTACGACTAAATGAGGCAATTATTGATAAGAATGTTTGAATGTAAAAAGCTTCCAGAATGACTGACTAAAATAATTAATTAAAGTTTTCCTTTCTATTTTTATATTTAAATATATGACGATGGTTGAATGGCATGACAGAAATATTCTAAAGTACTATTCATACATATAGAGGTAGTAGATGAGGGGGTAATGAGTCACTTATGCTTACATGAGCCCCCCTGGCCAGTGTCATAAAAAAGAACTCCCTGAATTCATTAACTTCTTCGTATGGTTGACCTATCCGAAGACATGTCCTAATAATATTTTTGTGAATTACAAGCAAGGATCCGAGCTTTTATTTTTTCAGGATTTTGTTATGTTTTTACTTCGAGTGATTATTTTTTAAATGTTTTATAGTAGAGTGAAAACTAAAAACCCTTTTTTGATGTCGAAACGAAGCCCCGGAGCTGAACCGAAAGGAAATAATGGTTCATATCGGTTTAGTATACAGTTTTAATAGAAATAAAAATGCGGACCTGAACTGAAAACTGAGAAAAACAATGATTTTCCCCGAAAAAAAACTGGAACCGTACTGATATATTTTTTTAAATTAAGCTGGAACACAAAAATTACTGAAATTAACTGAAATATAACGGTTCGATACCCTACCTAAAAGTCATGACACTGGTATAATGCAGTTAAATGAAGTATTAAGCTTCTTTTTCTATAGGTTTTTCCAAACAATTCTTTTTTGTTTATTTAAATTAAATATTTTACTAGCGAATTTACATATTTTTTATGATTATTTCACGATTATGATTTAAAATACGGAAGACATAGAAGAAAATGGTTTGATTAAAAAAGAAATCCAACGTCTTTCCACATTCTACGTTATTATGAAATTTGATTGATTATAATATTTTAATCCATAACATAGACATCTTAAAAGTTTGATCTTAGTACTCGAAATATGAATATTAGAAATCAGAATTATATTGGAATAAATAAAAGACGGATTAATTTATATTAAAAAAAAATTAAGCTTTCCATTTCAGAAATATCTATAACATTGGATTTAAAATCATGGTGCTGCTGAAGATTAAAAATTAAAAAGAAGATATATCGAGTGGCAGTACTTAGCGACGAAACCCCCCACCCCGCTGCCGCCCCGCATCCATACGATACACAACGCTGGTAGCGCTGGTGAACAGATATCGCTGTTATTCTATAATGTAAATTGTAATGCAATAGGTATATTTTAGGCTTTAAATCCGAAATAATAGTAGAAAAAATAATATAGTTTGAATTATTGAATAGTTTTTTTAATCAATCAACAATGAAATTGACTGATGTCACTTTCTAATTATTCGTAAGTGGTTTCTTCATTGAATAAACATATCTAAAGCTCTCAAAACAAAATCGACGCATTGAGTCACCATTGGAATTCGATCATTGCGAGACGAAAAGGTCTTGAACCACTGTCCTCGGTCTAGCGCCGCAGTCTGGAGCCTCAACCGAATTATTTACGACCCGCCTATTTACATCTTGGTCACTGGCTGCGGCTAGTGGTGCATGCGGCTACGTTGGCGTGATGCCTCGAACGCAACTAAAAATAATTACGAGGATCGATCAAGAGAGGTTCCGAGAGGAGGCACCGCCTCAGGATCAATTTGTGTAACGGCACAAAAATATCTGATCAATATTCAAGAATACATTTTATGGCTACTTGAGAGCAAATTGCGCCCTAGGGCCGTTGCCGGTGCCGAGCCAATAAAAACGCAGGCGAATTTAAGTGGCTTTTCATTAAAAATCTATGTCATCATTACCGGCACCGATCCCAATGCGATAAACATAATTCGCGAGCCGGACGATGATGGCGATGGCGGCGATAGCGACCTCCGCCGCCGAGGACCACGTACTCTGCCACCGAGTTACTGCAACCACTTTCTATTGGCGACGATAAAATCGCCAGCTTTATGTCGAGCAAAGTTTCGGATGCAGACTGTTGAAACGCCGACGACGCCCCGCTCGACCGCTGAATCATTGCCTCGTATTAACATATGTGTCTTCTGCAGCGCGGCGATTACCATCGCGCCTATCCATAAATATTTATCTCCGTGATTGTCGCCGGCACATAATTTTTCAATGTTTCCACGAAGACGGCGAAACGCTCGATTAATCCGTCATGTCTCGGCGATGACACGGGGGTAAAAAAAGGCGCAGAAAAAAGAAAATTGCCATAGAAAGTTGCCATACTTTGTATGCGACAGATAGCCGATGGCGAGGCGTGGTCCGGTGACAGTTATGGATCGCGGTGGTCACCAGGATGCAGGGTAAAAAAAAAACTGTTGCAAGATCTTCATTTGCATGATACGGCCTTTTATAGCCAGCATTCGTACGGCGTTGATGTCTGTGCTTTTGCAAATAATTTGCATATATTTTTACGCGTCCGTATTATATTTATATTCAGCACAAAATCGTTTTAAAACCTTTCCGCGAGATAGCGATCGATATTGGGCTCTTATATCCCCAACCACAGGTGCTCATTTTTTCATCGTTAATTTTCGATTAAATCCGAGGCTGTCCCTCCATGCGAATAAATTGGTGAGGAGATCGGCCTCGTACGATACACATACGATATTATCTATCCGTTGGCTGGGACAAAACGGCATTTTTCAAAAGGCACAGCCCGCCACACACGTGACGTAAATATACGTCGAGGGCACGGAGCGGCCACGTCGGTGGTTCACGCATGAGCGTAGCTGACCGATCGCCTTTGTGTACGGATCCGATGTCATAATTACATCAAGTAGATCGCATCGAGGAATCAACATGCACTCGGATAACGCTGCATATCATTTTTGACACGATTCTAATAGAGGATCGGTTAATCGTCATGTTAAATATTTTTAAAAAATAAAAAAAAAAAACAATTAACTATATACAAGTGTCTCAAATGATGTATACACTGATCGCAAAAACTTGAATTTACTGCAAGAATCAATTTTTACTGTCCATTTTTAGTAGAATCTATGAATTACTCTCATTATATATTTTTTACAAATTTATTACAAGAGAAAATGATTAAGGATCATCTATAGCAGTGATGCTTAGCCAGGGCGCCAGCGCCCATTTGTGGTTGTTTTAGAGGTCTTTTTATATTTTTTTAGCTTCAGGAGTTCGATGTTATTAGTCTTGGATATTACCCTCGGATGATAGATTATTAAGTCAACTGTGTAAAGAAAATGATGAAGAATTCCAAAGACTTATCTCTCATATAGAAATAAGATGGCTATGGTAAGAAAATTGTTTAAACATATTTTATGCACTTTTTGATACAATTATGGAGTTTTTGGATGTAAAACAATGAAAACATATGCATTGAATTAAATTTACTACGAAATAATGTAGTCTATCTTTCGAATATATTCGAAAATATGAATGAAAATCTCCTGAAACTTTAAGGAAGCCAAAGGAAATGTACTGAGCTTTTTCAATAAAATTGAAATTATATAAAAATAATCTTTGTCGACGAGAATATCATCAGTTTTCTTCTTTACAACAATTTAAAGAAGAGAGGAGAAGGAGATTTGGGATTGTATTTAACTAAACTTGAACCTTATATTACGACATTGGCGATCACATAGGGCTCAAGGATCTCATTATTATTTTTTTATTTTTAAATAAAAAAAATCGTATTTCATATTAAATCATTTACTTTTTTTTATTAAAATAATATTATAATGTTACATTTTTATTGGGAAATCCTATTCTAAGAAATCTGAAATGATTCATCAAATCTATTTAGACTTTTAGAAAATCCTGCAAATATGTCAGTAAAGACTTTTCTAACTTAAATTTTATGTTATATCAACGATAAATGTAGAATTTGTAGATAACTCTCTATCCTAGTGATTTTATAATACTTTCTGCTAAGAAAATCATTTAATTAGAGTAATCAAAATTTAAGCGTTGTGGTTTTAAGGAACATCGAAGAGAGATAAATTATTCTAGATTGTTAGAAAATCCATTTTAATATTATTTTCTATGTCAGGATGATCAAAGCATGTTAAAGTAACTTAAAACATAATAAACAACTAAAAAAAATATGCTAAAAATCATTGTAAGCAATATTTTCAGATTTTAATGAGGTATTTGCATTTTTCTATATCTTTATAATCATTTCTATGCTATTTAAAAAATATATAGAATTATATATAACTAAAAATAACATGCCAGATGCCATTTAAATGCCAGATATGTTAGATATCATTTGTATATTAATCGAAGACAGTTAAATAAAATACGTCTGAATAAACTGACGAGGATATTTTTAACACGCTATATATCTGACGTTTAAAAATGATGAAAACATGAGAAAAAAAATATTCAAAGCGCCATAATAAAATGCTGAAGAACAGAGAGCTTTCGAATAACACGAAATAATTAAATTCAATACTAAATTAATTTTAGTACTTGGATGGGTGACCATTCCGACGAGTGACGCTGGTCAACAGAGGTTTGAGGTCGAGGCTGACAACCTTCATTTCCCCAAAATTAAAATCTGGAAAGTTACAGCAATGCTCTTCAGTATAAAAAATTACTGCGTTGCAGAAGGCAATGGAAAATCACTGCACTATATATTCCCCAAAATCCTTTATAATGGGAGTCATGAATATGATCACGTTCATCAGAAATGAGGGATTAATAGTTTATATATATAAAAAAAATGATCAAACTATGGCATTGTGTCTCATAATAAAGCTTGTCGGAAAATGTCCCAGATTAACACGTACGAATAAATAAAACTATGTTTTTTGCTCCGTTCTGTACAAATGTCGGTCATCATTCGTAATGAAAATGTGTTACATCAAAAATTTTAATTGCCCAACTGTTATGGTGCAGATTTTCATCGATGACTCAGGGGTTCAGATCCCGATGATAATTTTTTTTCGTTCTGAAATTAAGTACATACAAGACACAATCGGCAGCGCTCGCATTGTTAACATTGTTGCGTACCGAAACACCGAAACTGACCGTTATCGTCGTTCAAAAAATCTAATCGACACGAAGAGTCGGTAATAGAATTTAATTTCGTGTAAAAGTGTGTCGGCCATATGGCCCCCGGAGCAAATTTGTCACAATAAATCCATAAACGGCGGATGATAATGATTGGTAAGTGTATTCGGCGCCATTGTCTTATTGCATATCGGCGTTATTTATTGACGCGAAACAATGTAACATAACTGTCATAATATATATATGGAAGCTGGAAAAAACAAAACAAAAAAAAACTATATATTGAAAACGAGCCATTGTCCATTTATAACAACTCAAATAAAGGTCACATTCTTCTCGATTGTGACACAAAAAAAATATAATCGATTCTAATATATGATCGAGTGCCAGATATAATTATACAGGACCTTTTTTTATGTCATAATGTCAAAATTACAGCGACATACGTCAATTATCTGATGTATAAATATACAAATTGCGGATCCTTGATCGGCGTAGAAAGCTCCGGATAATTGATTTGCGCGGTGTCATTACGCGATGCACATATGCAATTAGCGCAAAAATGAATCAATTAATGACACACCATCGGCAACAATATTTGCGCACACACCCGCCATTAGCCGCTGATCCGTTTATAATTGCGCGGGCCGCGGATTGAGCGCCGCTGGCGCGTCGTGATCTCCCCTGCGGTTAAACAATTTCCTTCCGCTACCGCGCTTGCTCCTCATGAATGAAACGCAATCTCTGTAGCGGGGATTTTCTGCAATTTGCAGGGGTAGCCAATATTTGCGGTCTGCAGGCGTAATTGAACACGAACGCATATTCCATGTTTATTAAGTAGATGATTATATTGACTTTGAAGCGGGGCGAGCGGCCATTTGTCTGCGCTTTACATTCATGCCAACTACTCATGCGCATGCGCATGTCGCGGATGCACTCCATTCCAACATAGATATATTAATAATTTATTCCAAATATTCATAGGAAAATCTTTCATCTAAACCAGTCATTCTTAACGAGGGCGCCAGCGCCCCCTTGTGGGCGTTTTAGAGGTCTGTGGGAGGGCGTTTATAATTTTTTAGCATTTAGGGGACGCTGCAGGAGTTCGAGTGGGCGTTGTGTCGATATAAAAAAAATAAGGTATGCTCAACTGGTGCTTCACAAATCGATGAGTATTGTTATAAAAGATAATTTATTCCGTCAACTGTGTAAAGAAAATGATGAATAATTCGAAAGACTTATCTTACGTACAGAATTAAGATGGCTATCGTAAGGAAATTGTTTAAAAAAATGTATGCACTATTTGATACAATAGATCAAAGATATGATAATACGATTCTAAGACTTTCAGGAACTTGTAATACCAACTTGGTTAATTAATTATTTTTTTTCAGACGTAGAAAGTTTTGGCCAAAATTTAAAAGTGCAGATTATTACGCTACAAAATGACTATGAGGTCAAAATAATATTCAATCAATAGGTATTATGATGCTTTTTGGGTTCGTTTTCACTATCGATACCCTTTTTCTGTGAAAAGAAGTAAAATTACCCATCATAGCATTTCCTTCATCGTATTTGGTAAAAAAAGGTTTTAGTGCAGTAACGCATATATTAAAAAAAAAACAAAAAAATTCCATCTCTGCTTTAATCTGTCTAGTTTTAAGTAGGATAATTTTTTACAGTTCTTCTACGATTCAGGATTGCAAAAAGCTTATATAAAGCTTGAACATCAACAGTCTTTCGTGTATTTTCTTTCACAGAGACAGACTTGCCCAAAGTCTTTCTCAATATCATCATGTCTTTCCCATTATCATCATCAGCATCAAAATATGATATGAAAAAAGACCTCAAAGTTGGCCTCAATATTTGCCCGTCTGTCAGTCTGTAAACTAAGAAAACCATAGATTTATGATCCCCAGATTCTGATCAGTGCAGTGTTTTCTATTTTTAAATTAATTTCTAATTAATTCAACTCTGCATTAGCGATTTAACGGTTTTTTATGAACTAGTTTATGATGTTCAGACAAAATTTCAGCTTAAAATTGACAATAATTACATAAAATTATTTTCAATAGTTTTCAATAAGTAAATTCTAGTACAGTCAACCCCTCCTATAGCGCTGAAATACGGACGGCGCTATAGAAACTTGCCATATAAAAGACCAGGCACCCCAAACTATATTAAGAGATAGCAAAGAATTCATGTCATTCCTAATAAAAATAAGATTATTTATTAAATATCATAGATTGATTAAATAAATAGGCTAACTAAGAACTATTTTCCCTATTTTTTGAATAATTACTGGCCTGGATATCACCTCAAGCCTCTTGCAGTTTCTCAGGATATGTGATTGACTGTGATTGACCAAACCGCGATCGACTTCCACACCCGACAACCGGTGGCGGATTTACTCTGGGGCCTCATAAATTCAGGGGGCCTTAAAGCTTAATCCTGCTATACACCCAGGCATCGGACACTGTCAACGTCCACCAGAGTAAAAAACTGTGTGCGTAGAATCCATATTATAATGTAGGGGTTAATGAATTAAGTACAGTCAACCCTCCTATAGTACCAAGATAGAAACTCGCTCTATAGAAGACTAGATAATCAAACAAAATATGGGGCAAGATTTTTTTTAATTGTATTTTAACGAAATTATATGGTAACACTATAGGAGAGACTTCCGCACACGTCTCTTTATAGCAAGGAGCGCTATAGGAGGGTTGACTGTATCTCATTGTCCCATTACGATGCATCAACTTCTGTTTTCACTGGACATGATTACCTACGACTTTTTCCTATTTCAAACCATGGCTTTTATATTATTTACATAATGGCTTTTAAGATTAGAAAAGGTGCTGGCAAGTGTTTTTAATAAAAAAAGACGAAAATTCCGCAATTTTTTTAGACAATTTGTAATCATTCGTCCTTTGGTTTGCGACCTCTAGATTGTGAAAAAACGCCGTTCAAGGTGACATGTCCCAATGAATATTCTGCCAAATTAACAGCAACCAATAAAACGAATACTCGTAGATTATTTCACACGTCCACCTGTCAATGAATGTTTATATTTAGCTTGAAAAAAATATCCACGATGGCGTAGCGATTAGTTGGACGGTTACAGAGATGGCCCTCATCCACGCAAACATTGATTGGGGGGCGCTAACCGTTTAGGCGCGCAGAACCGCCAATCAACGGCAATCAATTCGGTTTTTCGGCCACAACGGACGACGAAACGCAACGTTTTCGTGCGGAGGTATTTCATATGCGGCGATGAACAATATACGACTTCCCCGTGCGTCGTACGTCTCTGCGATATACGAGGCGGCTTGTTAGCGGCGGCCAGAGTTACGAGTGTGGCCAGCCGGAGTACGTACCTCGAGAGACGTCGCTGGGGGCACTAACGGCAGCTCCAGATACCGCCGAGCCAATCCTCACGATTCGGTATAAATTCATTTGCAGGGGGTCAAGAGGGGGTCCGGGCCCCATGGACGTAATGAACCATCGCCGCGGATGCCATAAATCAGATTAGAGAGTAATTACCACTCGATTGCCACCGAGCAATGAGGCTGTGGGTACCGCATCTGGGATCGGAAAATGCGTGCAGATGAATCTGGTAGCGATCCCATGGGCGATTGCGCAACAGGCTATACTTAGCATGTCGCAATATCTGCAACCGCTCCAGACACAAGTTGATTTTTTTGATAGATCTAAACTTATCTAAATGAGATGGTAGTAGTCAACTTTTATCATCAACTGAGGATATTATTTCAGAGTGGCTTTACTCTGAATCACATAAGAATCGAAAGCTTTTGATCATTATGAGTCTTCTACAGACCATCTTGCAAAACGAAGGTAAGTGAAAAACAAACGAAAGGGTAGAAAGAAGCTATTATGACTCTGCAACACTCGCAACTGGACTTTCATGGACTTCTGAACTTCTCATTTTTGATAAAACACTTATTTTTTTCAGTTCTCATTTTCCTTCTACATGCTTCTTTAGCTCTTTCTGAATTGAAGAATTCTGAAGAGCGACTACAAATTATCTCTCTGTTACTCACAAATCAATTCTGAATAATACTCGACACTTTTATAGCGCTCCATACTATATAGAGTGACGTGTGCGGCAAGCCCTCCTATAGTGCTTATTTCTAGATCGCCGTTTTCTACAAATGCCACAATTTTCAAGGTTAAAATACAAAAATTCAAGTTAATTAAAATATGCGAATCGAAAAAATGTATTGCTTTTATTTAATATGCAAAAAAAACAATTAAAAAACCTAACCCTAAATTTTGTATGGAAGCCTAACCTATATCTTCTATAGAGCAAGTTTCCGTAGGGTTGTCCTTATTTCGCCGCTATAGGATTTTTTTAGCCTAGTTTTAACCGAGCCATAAAATTTAATTAACAGTTCATAATGTGTATGGGCCCTGATGCAAACGTAATACAACCCCCCCCCTCCCATTTTTTATTTTTTTATTTTTTGAATACAGTCATCCCTCCTATAGCGTTTCCTCTAAGCCGCTGCTTTTTACAAAATCATTGTCAAACAAAAAACATTGACCTTTATTTCGCTCGGCAATGTATTATAAATTTACGATTAAATATCTAAACTGACCTTAAAAATATTAGTATTTTGTAGAAAACAACGATTTACAGAAAACGTTGTAGGAGGGTTGACTGTATAACACAAAAGCATTGGCCGGAATTATATAAAATATAGCGATCTCTAATAATTTTTAATTTAATAAATGTTTTTTCTACACTGTATGGGCTAATCGTTAATAAAAATCAGGGGTCCCATGATACCAAGGGCCTCAATCTCTTGCATCGTTTTTATTTTAGAATCTCCTGATAAGGAGTGCAATTCAATATGACTTAAAAATGTATATCCCTTGCATATTTTTGCCTTAACACATTCTGGTCCGCTGGGTTCCGCGCCGAGTTTTGCATTAAGCCGGGCGATTTTGCGAAAAAAATAGCAAAAGTTAAGCACTTCAGTTAAATCGATGTAACTCTGATACCATTTAAGTTTTTCAATATTTTTTTGTTGTGTTCAGAAAGGTTATCTCTTTGTAAAAAAAAATAATATTTCAAAACTCCTTTAAGTGTGGGCTGCGTATCAATGAAATATAAATGATTTTGTTTAACATCAGCGCCAACGAGGACTCGAAAACGCGTCCCCCGTACTTCTACGTTGGCCCACGAGGACGCGTTTTCGAGTCCCTCGGACCGCAACGTGCTAAGGTAGCTACGCGCCTGATGTATTATATTATTTTCTATGCATATCAATTCAAGATCGCTATAATTTGTTATAAAATACTGATTTGATTCATGGTTCTCGTTATCGATTCCAGTGAAATTCTCTGGTTTTCACCAAGGAAATGTGTGAACGGTTGCTATATCTATTTTATTTTAAAAACAAACGATTAAAACCAACGACTGGAGTAATTTACTTATTAATTTATGAATAATTTGCAAATATGCATATCAAGCTTATAATACAGGAAATAGAATGCCGTAATCGCGCGGCTTAAACTTGAATATGCAAATTTGCGATGACAGTCAAGTCATAAAAGGCTAATCTTCTGTATAGACCAACGCTGGAAATGAGATCTTGGAATTCCACGTTTAATTATCATCGTACTAAAAACGTAATTGATTTGAATAAACGTTATTATTTACAGCGACCCAGTTAACGAATTGAAGACGATCGAATATGACGTCCTAGGAATTAGCTCTGATCGATCTAATTGGCCGTCGAGCAGATCCGACGATGCGGCAATACCAATCGACCATTCATCCGTCACACGAGCTCGACATGGCATGTGTGGATTTTCAAGAAATTTCCAAGAAAAAAAATCCGACTATAATTTATAGATCATTGAAAGACTTCCCGAAGGTTTTTCGCCACTAAGCGCGTCCGACATACGAGTCAGTCATAAATTCGGTCCGCGGGAGGTAAATCCATGTAGCTGGGTCTTTTTTGTGAGACCTGACGTCAGACGGTCACTGACGGCCTCCGGAAGGGTATTCCTTGGGTGGGAGAGCTGCAAAGTTTCGGACTATATTTCAGCCACTAGATGTTCCCGGTGCCTTAGATATGGCCACCTTGCAAGAGGATGTCACTCCTTGGAGCAATTCTGCTCTCACTGCGCGAATGCGGGACATAGCGGTGACGTATGCCCGCACAAAAACTCTCTTCCCCCTAGATGTGCCGCCTGTCTCTCAAAAAGGCATCCAGCAAACCATGCATCTGGTGCACCATCTTGCCCATCGCGTCAACTTTTTATGATGCGAGAAATAGCTGCCACAACCTTCAATGCATAATCCGGGTACCCCTCGATTGTCACGGTTAAGGGTTGGGCAGCTCAACCTAGGGCGTTCTAGGGCGGCCACCCTAGAAGCCCGACAGTTGCTCATCGAACACAATCTGGACGTTTTACTCATCCAAGAGCCCTATTGCTTTCTTGGCGCTGTGCGAGGTATGGGTAGCAATATTTCGATTATTTCAAACGGTCAACACCCCGCGGCTGCCGTCGCCTTAGCGTGCGAACCTGCGCGCATTATGTCTCTTGGACACTTGTCCTCCGAACATGTTGTGTGTGTCGAGCTTTCATTGCTGGGCGCCTCCATTTACTTTGTCTCTCACTATTTCCAATTCAGTGATAGCATCAATGTTCACCTTCCGGTTCTTGATCGCATACTCAATGCGCTCGAGGGTCGTAATGTGATCATTGGCGCAGACGTCAATTCACGATCCACACTTTGGGGCCCCGGTCCCACTAATGATCGTGGCAGAGCCGTCGAGGAATTCATCGAGACCCATAATCTATGTATTTGGAATGACCCGTCCGGTCCTTCAACTTTCAATCGCGCGAAAAATCACTCACACATTGATGTGACCCTTAGCACGAGGGAGCTCGACGGTCACGTGCATAATTGGACCGTTCACGAACTCATCTCTTCCAGTGATCATAATTTGATTACTTTTGAAATCGATCAATTCGCCAGCGGCTTGCCCAGGTCACGTTCGATCTCATCGACAATTCCAAATACCTTTAAAACATATAAAAATAATTTTAACAGATTTAA
>JAGXCT010034023.1:23277-46891 GCA_022495035.1 Philopotamus ludificatus
TATAATTTATAGCCGAATACGGGAGACATCTCTGATTCGCGCGTAACACTTAAATAAATTATTTAACATTTTCTAAATAACCTTCTCGGTGTGCTTAAAATATTGAAATTGGCAATAAAACTTAATCGATTGCTCGGAGAAAAAAAAATATCCGGACACATTTAACGATGGTAAATCTTAAATTTATGACACCTTGTAATTATTGTTGAATACGATTCCAAAATTTACAGCGCAGATAAACTCATGAAGTCATTAAAAATAAAAAAACCTCGTAAAAACGCACACATGAAAAATTTCACAAGTCATTCGTCGGAAAAAATAATGTATTTTTTTTTTTATTTCGTCTCCGAATCAGAGAAACGAGTGATTAATTCGCAGGAATTTATTGCTAAATCAATCAGCGAAATAATATTTGAAATGCAAATCGCGGCCTTCGATGCTCACTTATATCCCTTTCGATTTCCGCATAAAAATATTTTTATATCTACATTTTTTTGCCTTTAAAAAAATCTCGAATAAAATACGTATTTATTGCGCTATGCAAATTTTTACTTCTGAAATAAAAATTCCAGAGTATTCCGCGGCTCGACCTCGCCGTCCGAAATAAAACCTTTTTTTTTACATAATGGATAATAAACTTTCACAATGTGAAGCTTCCATGTTTGGTTAGCGGTTTCTTATCTTCGGCTTCGGGTTTTCGGTTCTTAATTAAAGGTTCTCTCTGATCATCCGACCTCTCTCTTTCAGTGCAGGCGACAAGTGCAGCCAAATTTACGGTCTTGCGGGTCCTCCGGAGACATGTGAACCGTGTCGATAACCCTAAGAGTGCGATTCGAAATGCCGATATCTTTAAAACTCAAGCGAAACTCAAAATGAACATAGAATAATCGAAAAAAAACGCGAAACAAGGCGTAAGATCATACGCCAAATAATTTCGCGAGTTAAAAAAAATTGATTTCGAAGTAAAATTATCAGCGTTTAATTAAAATAATTATAAAAATATTAGAATGAACGCGACGTCGTCCGAAGGGGGTATCTCAGATACCCCAAGAAGATATTGATGATTAAATCTTAATCAATATTTTGTCATTTTTATTTAAAATAGATTATTCTAAGAATAAAAATAGTTATTCATAGTATGTTTCATAATTTGGTCGATACATTGGATTTTTTAAGGCACGTTTCACTCGGACTTGGCACACCGTACCGTATGCGAGCGAGATAAAGCATCGCGCGCGCGGCAACAGCAGCGAATATTGTAGTTTTTATTTTTTTTCGCAATTTCAGACAATAAAGCACCATGATTCTTTGTAATATATATATTTTTAGACTTTTTTAGACAAATACAAAAAGTATGTGACATGTAGGATTTATATTAAAAGAGTTATTCGAGAAAAATCAAAAAATTGGCGTCCCCAAATACTTTGTATTAATTTTTTTATCTTAAAAATATGAAATATTCATATGATTTATATTAATAATGTCGACATTTTTTTAGTTTTATTAGATTATTTTAATAAATACATCCTTTGTATATTTACTGCTAAGTCAAATTATCAGCGGTAATTAAAATATGATTGTTTAACACTCGCGAAATTATTTGGCGCGTACTGTAAATAAGTACTTATCAACATTGGAAAGCATATAAATCACTGAATCATTTTTAAATAAATTCCTGATCTTAGGTTCTAAGAAGACTATGACGCGAATGAGTATTTTAATTATTTTAAAACGCATGATTTAATTTTAGTCCTTGAGCATTTATTTAAAACGAAAGAAATTTTTAAAGATTCCCGTTCTAACGCAATTTCTATGCCATGCCATAAATCAATTAACTTATTATACACACCCAACCGGATTTAAAACTAATTAAATATATAAAATATAAATCAAACATCCAATTATATGATAAAAAAAATATAACGATATAATTATGATCCGAGTAAACTGTGAAGCATTATGCGTTTTTATACCGTCGCTATATGTTTTATAACCCATTTATACACATAAACGTTGGTAATAAGTTGATTTGTTTATGCCGGACAAGTTTCTAAGACAGTGAAATGATTAATAGCCCGATGGTCAACGCGATGGTTATCCGATGGTAATTGGCCGCGGAATGAGCATCATTAACTGCACCAGTCTGCGCAACCGAATTCGTTCGATTGAATCAATGATGATTTTAATATATATATATTTTTTTTGGTACAGTATACCCCCCTTCGCAGACTCAACCCTTTTCTCGATGAATGCATTATTATGCGATTGTGAAAGCTGTGATGCATCATTATAGCAATGACGATGCATCCATTGTGCGCGGCTCATCTTTTTATAACAATATTGACGAATGAGGGGGGGGGGTCCTGAAAGGACCCTGGTGTTGAATATTTTGATAGGCGAGCAAACGCCGGATTGATTCATCCGAACCGTCACAATGGAAACGAGTAACCGATACATTGGGGAGGAATTAAAAACATATATATAAATGGAAATATGTTAGATTGGCAATAAAATTTTTACGACGCACGTAATCTTTTAATGCGCATCATATTTTTTCTGTTAAAATAATTTTATTACTATCTTTTTTATGGCTGACAAAAATATGCCCATATATGTGAGAAATTTCGGCGACGGAATAGGGTCGACAACCCTATTCTTAATAGTATCGCGAGCTTGCGCACCTATATGATCACGATAGATAACGCCATAAATATGGGTTAGATACCTGACCTCGGGGAAAAGGGATACCGTGGTAAATATGGCCGTATAATGTATAAAATATAGCCGCGACCAGAGGCGGCTCGTCCATATATAAGCTAAAAGCTGCAGCACCCCCAAACAAATTAAGGAAAAATATATTAATATATATGTGTCTATTGATTATGTATACGAACATATAAATATAATTTATATTTATTAATCTGGCTGGTGACTACGCGGGCAGTGATATTCAACGCGATGTGGAGCGAAAGCACTGCCGGCGTCCTGTATTGGATGGATGCGGGTCGGTAGCGGAGTGCGGGGGGGTTTCGCCGCTAAGCGCCGTAGCGCAGTCATACTGACTCACAGCTTCTGTAAGGCGTGTACTGCTTATCACTTATTGTGTTTTTTTATATTTTAAATTATAAAAACATGGCGCTAAATATTTTTGTTCATGATGTGCTCTGAACGACGAAGGAATCTCCCCTGAAACCGATATTATTCCGCTTAAAGTGACAGGACCTTGTCTCCTCTATCCCTGCTTACAGGGCTTTTGTGATTTACGCCGGCCAGGTCGGAGCGAGATTCTCTTCCTTAACCTATTAATTACCCTTGATTACAGGTAGTCTACATTTAGACTCACCGTAGGGCGGGCCCTCCAGGAAAACCTCAGCCATGTTTTGTTATTATTTATAATACAGATATGGTAAATAATTGTAGTTGAAATAGTATGGTTGATGAAAAAAGCATTAAAAAAAGTCACGAGACACTCACTCGCTGAGAGTATTAGCAATACTACACTTTCGAATGGCGATCAAGGCCAAAGGGACCTAAGTCTCACATATGACGAGAGGGCATCTCTATGGTGTGCGTATCGCGGAAACCCAGGCCGTCTTGGTGTGAGCTTTCGGGGTAAGCTCTTGAGGTGTTGTGCAAAAACGCTATCAGCGTCGTATATTGAATGGATGCAGGGCGGCAGCGGGGTGGTGGAGGAGAAACCAGTCGCTAAGCGCTGTGTTGCACTGCGACTCGGAGCAGTACAGGGTCATCCATACTGAGTCACTTTTGAAATATACTATTTTTAATGTTTAATCTTCCGCAGAACCGAGTGACGGATTTAGCCCCTGAGAGGCCCCAGGCGCAATTCAATTTTGAGGGCCCCCCTCAAAATATTACCACTACACCCTATTATGTACATTCTACGCGCACGTTTTGTTTACTCAAATTCAAATAAAAATAAGTAAGAGACATACATTTAGAAGGTTATTTTTTCAAAATCATTGCGTGATTGTTCCTCTAATAATTTAAATAGAGAATCAATCACCAAGAGAAGATAATCAGAGACATGATACTATCCTGCCTAATAATAAAATTACACTGGAGCAAAACTACCCTTATAGTAAAATTTGATTGACAGAATCAGCAGCGGATTTTGCACTTGAGAGGCCCCAGGCGCAATTCAATTTTGAGGCCCCCTCCCTCAAATTATTATCACTAACTATATCTACATCCTATAATGTGCATTTTATTTCTCTTTATTCGTTTTTATTAGCTTTTCGATGATCGATATTAGTGATCTCGATGTTACAAATATTTATGCTGAGGGCCTCAATGGCTTGCATTGGTTTGCCTTAAGGTAGCTACACCTCCGAAGCCATGAATCATGGTCTGCGTAACAGTTTGTGAATATAGTTAAAATATGTAATAGCTGAGGTTATTCATTTGTCTATTCAATTTAGAGAGTACTGCCGAATTATCAATTATTTTAATATAGAAAGGGGCCTTAACTTTGAGGCCCCCGAATTTAATGAGGCCCCAGGGCTTATCCGCCTAAATGAAATCCTCCACTGGCAGCACCCTCAAATATTTTACCCACGAGCCGCCACTGACTGCAACTGGAGGACTGTGTTGAACAAAAAAAAAATGGACAATTCGTTCCGACGCGCATGGCCTTGTCGGTTGTTTGTTGTCTTGGACGCGGGCAACAAAAAACCGATACCAAATAAGTGATTCAACACACCTTTCAAGATCAAGACGAATCAACAGGTAGTTCCAGATCAAACAGATGGATTACGAACGCGGTCGCGAGCAGATCCATTGACGCATTCCCCGCTGTTGCGCATTGCGGTTTGTCCGCTCTATCGCCGTTTAAAACCGGCAGTCGTCGTCATGCGATTTCTGCAAAGGTTGACAAGTAAATTACCCGGCAATTTTCGCAGTTTGCGGTGTTGCCGGCACATCCCCGACACATTGTCCGATGCCCTAGCCATCCGCGCCAAACTAGGACTTAATAAGCCCAAATAAGCGCTCGAGTAATTGCCATTATCGGGGCACGAGAGGGAGACCCCCGCGGCGATTTCGCAATTACATACAACACACGTAGTAGTAAGTAATATAAGAATCGATATAATTTTTGCTAATTGCGTTTCGGCATTTATTCCGTGGCCGTCGGCACGCCGTTTGCGAAATATGCTAATGTCCGATAATTGAATCGTCTGCTGAAACTCGCAATGAAATTTTCATTCTCGATCCGTTGATACGCGGATGTGCATAAATTATCGCTGTTTTTTTTTTATCTACCGATTGACGCAAACTTATGAAATCATAGCCACTTTGGATTAATTATTTTTTCGCAAATTGCGTAATTACGTATGCTAATCGGGCCGCTCTTAAGCGCAACATTATTATACAAAAAATATATATATGTATCCCTGAGGGCTATCCAAGGACGGTTATGCATTGGCGATTGTTCACACAGACCTTAATATGACCCCGAGGGCCCTTTGTGCTCTTCCGAGCATGAAAAAAATTACTTACCGTTTTCAATGGACAATTACTTACCCTTTTCGGTCATACGTGTGACGCATGAGATATTTACAAAATATTGCAAAATATTAATTAATAAAAAAATATATATAAATAATAATGCAATCGAGCGTTTGGCAATCGATGCATTGATTGATTAAAGGCGTGGCTAATTGCGTAACGCCCCCCGCGCGTACCGCAATATATTTACAGCCGCATATAAAATAATACATTTTTTTTATATTCAATTTAAATAAATAATTATATATAAATTCCGAAGATAATATCCTGCGCGACAGAATAATGCCCTTAGGTAGTCGGGATAGATAATACCCTGTACCTAGACCCCTATCAAGCAATTATATTTATTTTAATCACAATATGAATTTCGTAGGGTTAAAAAGAATTGCATACATTCTCATTGTCAGGTCACCTCAGCGCAAGTAGAATAATTTATTTTAACAATGCCCGCAGTCCGGCCAAAAATTTAAGTCACACAACAACCGAGTAGGGTGCATACTTTTCATTAAAAATATACGGAACTCTTGATTGTAATTAAATATAATTTATTTTTAGACATTTTAACGCAATCATTTCATATTTAACTCTGATATTAATGAGTAATATATTAATATATGTTTATGTACGATACGAGGGTGACCATAATTCATCGGTCACCCCTCGTCTAGTAGACCATAGGAGACCAAAGGTCCCCGGGGGTCGGACTTCACACGGTTCCAGCAGGTAGACGAGCCAGGTACAAAAAAATATTTGTCTTTAATTCCCTGAATGGAACAGCCGTCCGCGAAATGAAATAATTGCCAATGACGAATAATAGCAGCAAACAGCAGGACGCACTTATTTACAACTGCAAAATTGCGACTAATATTCCGGCGATTCGATAATGAAAATATCACCAGGTCCCAACAATGGACAAATCACGTTTCGATGATCAATCATTGCGCTCGTAATTGAATAATTGCGACGTTGACTTATAATATCAATGGAGATTTATCAAGAAATAAAAAAAAAGAGTTACATTATATTTTGACGCTAAAGACACGATACGTCGCGTAAAAAAAGCACGGTGATTTACGACGCGGCAATCACTCGGGTCATTGATAAATAAATACGATATTACAGTGATTCACTTTAAATTCTAGCGAAATACGTGCACGGATAGAAAGTTTCGCATGTCCAAATCCGCCTCGGGCTCTGCATTATATTTTATTCAAATGTATCGATACTGTTTTGAATAAAAAAAATCGATAAACACATACCTGTATCAGAGTATCGGACGTTGTCACCTGCTCGGTTCGAAAACGCGCCGGTGTTGCCGCAGTAAAAAATAAATAAATTTAATTAAAAACGCCGGAATATTCGAAAACCGGTGTTATCGCCGCGCAAGATTTTGGTGGACTGCCACACTGATAGTTTGGGGTCTCACGGGGGTCAGGAAAGAGTTTTGACAAACGGACAGGGTCACCCGATTGCAATTGCGCTCAGGTAAAATTTGTTCGCGAGCAAATTAAGTATGCGAACTCGCTACCGGACAAAATCCGAACAAGTTATCTCGTCTCGGCCGAGTTATCTCGCCAAGTATTAATAATGAATGGTTATGCGATATTTAACAGAGTGTTTACTGCGGCAGGCTGAAGTTAACTGCAAAGTGTAGGCGGCGTTTAATAAAGGTATTAAAAAGTTATTGCGAATTTCGTTTTTAGATAAGAAACGAAAGCGATTCGCATATACATAAACCCGATTTGCATATTATTTTTAAAACGAATTTTAATTTGATTTATAATCATGATGCAATAATATTTGCTTAATTAAAAAAAAAACCATTAATAATAAATAATATTTTTATGTTAAACGCTGTAAACAAACGCTCACGCGTCCATTCGATCTATGCGATTAACCCTGTTGCGTCCGATCATTAAATTTTAATAAAACAATATACATATATAATTTGCATTAATCAATGTCTTAATAATTAAATAAAAAAATAGCAATCTCTGACTAGAGGCTCAGCTTCATCTCATCATATAAAAAAAATACAATTCAAGAATCATCAGATAGACACTAAAATCCTAGCCCAATGTAAATATGTCGATATCACAAATGAGTACTTACAAAGATTTCACAAATTGGTCACAAGATATAACAGACAGAGAAAACCTCAATACTATTACTATATAATAATATTAATAAGTGAAAACTTAGTATTAAGTGGTTATTTATTGAATGATACTCAGACTTACTACGTGTAGTAAAAATTACTTTTATACGATTTATATTTTATTGATATTTAGATTTTTATAAAATCGAATGCAAATATTTTGTACATTTCAAAAAAATATCATGAATAATGAAAGAAAGCTCAAAAAATTATGTTTTTTTTTAAATTTAATATATACACGCATCCCTTGATTAACACGATTATGCTCAGATATAATGTCTGTATTATTTAATCCCAATTAATCATATTTTTTACTAAAGAAATCAATAATTGTGTTTCTATGATTTATTTAAAAACATGCGATTAATATTTATTATTAATAAAAATTGGAATGGCGAACGATATATCGTTGTTTAACCTAGCCGTGCTGATGGGTTATATGTCCTACATGTCAAAAACTTATGTATTTGTCTAAAAAAGTCTAAAACATAATTATTATAAAGAATCATTGACCGTTATTGTCCGCAATTGCGAAAAAAATAATAAAAACAACAATATTTGATACAATTGCCATGATGTTTTTTCTTGCTCGCATCCGGTATGACCGTCTATGGCGAGTCATCGCTGAGAGTTTTGTCTATTAACAAAAATATCTTGACTTGAAATGCTTGGGGTATCTGAGATACCCCCATCGAACGACGCAGTTGTTCTCGAGCCGCCGTGACGGATGGGTTAAAACACTCAACCCTCCTATAGCGTTCCCTGCTATAGAATGGCATCTACAACAGTCCTTAAAACGCACGTCATTGACATCAATTAACATTTTTGTGTTGTGTTTTTAATTAATGGCAATGAATAAACGTAACCCCAAATTTTGTATGGGTTTCTAATCTTCTACAGGGCGGATTAACGCGTAATTTATAACCTTAACAAGATAACTTTTATCCCTAGCCAAAATTGCATTACAGTGGAACCCCCAATTACACTACTCGGAATTACACGCTGAGTTGAAATATTCGCCGCAAATCCCCCAATTACACGGTCGTATTCACATACAGTCAAACGTTGGCTAGCGTCTGTGTATTCAACACGAGGCAGGCTATACGCACACAGCCGGACGGCTTCACTCCCCCAATTACACGGTCCCGATTTTAGTGTAAGTGGGGGTTTAACTGTATTTATTATTAACAAAAAAAAGTATCGATGAAACATAACGAACGATAAATCGTTGTTCTCCCCTTGATTTTTTTTATAATTATGGACAAAATATGATCAGAGATAGTCCTTATTTTTCAATATCCTTATGTATTTTTAAAAAAAGGAATATATTTGTGATTAATTGAAGGCTAAGTGCAGTTTCGATGTAATTAATTATTAGATAGACAAATTAATTATATAATAATTTTATTCAATCGCATGTATTTGTGCGGTCGCACACGTTCGACCCGCATTCTATTCGTCCGCACCACAGTCGAATTAATGAAATATTTTTCTATAAAGCAATTAATGATCTTATCAATTAAAAGCACCGCAAGACGGTATCGATATTATTTATTGCGACTCGTCTATCAATATATTGAGGCTACACAGCTCGGCTATGGGAAGTGGGTGTGTCGCTAATGTGTCGATACATCGACTACACGGAAATAATGCGCCTGGTTTACTTTCTTTTTTAATTAGCAACATTGGTATAAACGTCGATTTTGATTAGTTTGCCTATTCACATCGACAAAAAAAAAAAACAAAAAAATCATCATAACGATTTTTTGCATGCAATTTATTACACAATGATTTATTTATACTATATTTTTAGAATTCCGCCATTGGAAAAATAAACAAAATTCCCAATAGTTGGCCATTAGGCTATCACGCTCCGTGATATAGTGGCTATTTAATTTCCATCAGAATTGATGGTGCCATTATGCCGTTTCTTATGGCGCGTTATCGTAAAAAATGTTGATCGACATTGTTAGCCTGAAATTATACACATTACAATAATGATAAAAAAAAATAAGTAATAAAAAGGTGTGTAAAATTTAAATGAACTGTAAAACGCACATAATAAATTTTAAATTGTTCTCGGCGAGACGTATAATCATTTACGATATAAATTTGTATAAAAACAGTAGTAAAATATAATTTGGCTAAGTGTAAAAAAGTGCGCGAAAAAAATGCGATAGAAACATATTAAACGATCCATCATGGCGTGGGGTATGTGCTAGAACAAAAAAAAAATATTCATAGCTTAATATTCAAAAATTATTCATTAAATTAATTAGATGGAGAACGAGAAAAAAAACAACAATAAAATCATCGATCGCTCCAGGGTTAATACGCGCACGTCTGCGATAAATATGCAGCGGTTTTTTTTATTATTATTATTATCATATTATTAAATAATTATATTTGTGCAATATTTTTGCATAGTTATAATACATTTTATTATTCAAACAGACACCTGACCCCTGAATACATTAAGCGTCCGATGAGCAATCTGCGCGTTTCATCATTTAATTTGTTTTCTACGATTTCAAATAAAAGAGATAAGGCTCTAATTTATGGACGCTCTCGGGTTAGAAAATAATTAACAACAATAATAAAAAACAGATAATCGCACGATATATTATTTACAGTCTCCGGCGGCATTAGCATAATCAGAAAATGATATTTATAATATTTTCTGAGGGGCCGTTAATTTCGCCATCATCGTCGCGATCAGCGTCCGGGGGGATTTGCGCCGAAAAACAGCGCCGACCATAAATATCGGGGTAAATGACTATAATTTGGTCGTCACAATAGTGAATCTATTTCGCTATTAATCTTGTGGCGAATTGCGATCCGAGTGTATGGATCGTTTTCATGCATAGTGGCCGCGGGTCATAATTTTGTATGGGCGCACATACGTTATAACCCCGAGGTTACCGGCACGCCATCAATGGGGTATATCCGACCGACAACAACACTCTCATGAAACAACATAATATATAATAATAATAAGTACATGGTTATATTAAAATAATTAAATAGTTACATACCATACATCTTTGGATCATTTCGCAAACAAACTTACCTAAAACAAATAAACAAAAAAATTAAAATATCATTTTATGTACATACATATGAAAAAAATATTAATTTTATGTTTATGACAAACCATTTGTATTTGTTTAAAAATTACTAAACAATAAATGCTGCTGTTGAGATATGTGCGATGTTTTTTCTCGCTCGCATTCGGTACGATGGACTGAGTGCGAGCGAAACGTACGAGTAATATCTTGAAATGAGTTAACTTCTTAAAAAAAATGTCAGAGCTAAAAATACTGTAATATTAATCTAATATTTAAATATTAACTGATCTAGAATCTGCTCAAGATATTATAGCTTAATTTATTCAAATTACTAATCAATATTATAAAAGCTCGTGTTCTAAGGCTGATCTAGAACTCGTATTCGAACAGAAAAACAGGCTTTGATCAGCTAACTCAAGGAAATTAATATAATATAAATTTTCCACTCCTTTTCGATTCCTCAACATATTATAACATTCATTAATTAATCCTTGTTTTTTTTTGGTATTAGAGAAGAAAATCTCAGCAGCCAAAATATTTAATATAATTAATAATAATGGGAGTCGTCAATGGTTTCAAAGAAAGCTTGGACAAAGAGCTTTTTTATTATTAAATTATAAATTTATTTGCTTTAAAATGCTATAAATGCACGGATTTTCATCTGATAATTGGCAAAAATATATTATTGGACATATAGAATCTCTTAATAATTAACTATCGTTGTTTTTACGGGGGTGAAATCGTATCTTTTATGTGCTTTTCTCGATGTAGACAGTATTTCCGATTCATTGAGGGACGAATTCTCGGATTTCAGAACGATTTATCAGCATTTTTCTTAAAATTAATTCAATGGTTCTGATATCTATGTAAATCCGATGATATTTTTGTGTTTCAGAAGCCTGATTTTATTTTTAAATTAAATACGAGACATACAATTTATTTGTGCTTTGATAGTTCAAAAATAATAACTGAAAATGCTGAAAAAAAATCCCACTGACCTGAATAAATTTAAATATAATGTATTTCTTTTTAAAGTATCTTTTTAGGCAGATATAGAAGCAAGCTAAGCTTTTATTAAAGAAAAACGAAGCGAGTTTAATTTTTAATCCTTTTGTCCCTGATTTTGTTCCCAAAAATATGGTCACCGTATTTATCTGTTATATCTAAATGTATATGTAATATCTACAAATTGGGGTATTAAGATCTCTTCATTAAAAATCAGTTTGATGAGAATGGCATCAGTTAATCAATAACAAAAACTGAATTAAAAATGTTATAAGCATAGCTTTAAATATGTTTAATTAAAGAAGAATTTATTCTCTCTTTGAAAACTTTCATCAGTTATTGAAATTAAGATTCTAGCTGTATTTTTTCAAGTAGATACATTAAAAAAAATTAAAACCGCATTTAACTTTAAGAGACAAATTAAAATAAATAAAAAATAGTCCAAATATAGCTTATCATTAACATAATTAATAATTAGACTCAAAAATTGAATCTAAAAAAATATGTATAGGTTTCCCGTTCGGTATATATTCAAACAGCCCTCTTAAAAATAGATAAAAATATTCGAAGCCCTGCGAAGAATCTTGAATATAACAATATATTTTTAAATAAATATTAGAAATGAGTAAAATCTAATCAACACATATGAAATCTTTACGCACTAATGCATTCATTATCATTATCATTGTTATTCATAATTAATATCGTGTACATATGTACAAGACATGTGTAAACCAAGGCTTGCGGCCATCGATTCATCATGTCAATGCATAGCCCTTAATGGATTCCTGTAAATAAATAAATATTATCAATGGAATATAAAGTCAGTGAAACGATCATTTAATATATGAGTCAAAAATGGTTTATATCATAACATTTATTTGAATAATATTTACCTTTTCCAAATGATTTTAAATTTAGCACATCGAATAAAGTAACCCATTACACCCCAGACATTCATTGAGGACGGCCCTCTTCTGAGAACATAATTCAACGCAATTATGACAATTAGCTGTCGAATATTTGGCGAGCCTAAAAAGTACTCGGTCGAGTATGTACTCGTCGCAATTCCTTGTCGGCGGAGCGCGACCAGATGCGACACATTCTTATCCCACGGTGTTATCTTCTTAGATAAAGCCCACCGACAACAGAAGACGCGAGGAAGTGCGCGAGAGCGGGAGAGTATGAAAAAAAGAGCTTTATCACGTCGGACTTAATTGATTAAAAGTGTCGGAATTTCCTACAAATGACCGAATACGTATCGGCCACTTAGGCTCTATGAGGCAATTAGCATTTCGTCCTGGGGATCGGGACGCTGGGCCGCCGCCGCGGTCCAGATGGCGAGGAGGTCCTTTTTCGAAGATTTTTGAGCTTTTTGTGTTGCGCCGCGTTATAGTATAATTACGCGGTCAGTGCGATGGACGTGCAAGTAGCTATTTCGGGCAATAAAAATTCGGTGGTGGGGCTTTCGGTAATTGGTGGTTGTTATTCGGACATACACACTATATCAGGGGCTTTCAATCGATCAAAAAACATGTAAACAAATGAGAATAATCTCGAAAATATAAGATTTATTATAAAAAATAGATGACATCAGAGTTCTTCCGGAAAAATCTTCAATGATTACGAGGAAAATAAACTGTAATAATTTTTGCTCTCAGATAATTTTGAAAATATCATTTCCAGATTGTTGCGTACCTCAAGATGATCGAAAAGCGTGGGTAAGAGTTCCCAAGAGAACCCTCACTCCTGTTTGGAAGAAGCTTTGGCCTGAGAGTATTGTCGAATGTGATTTTAAGGGTAAGAAAGAGTACCCGTGAATCCTGTAATCAATGGGATTGCGTCTCTACCTAAGATGATGAGACTGGAGATGAATAATAATGACATAAGCTTGTCGAAGAGCACAGTAAATAGCTGAAACCGAAGAGCTTATTGAGCTTGAGGCAATAAGAGAAATGCTGAAAGCATGGGACACTGTGGCATCGTACATTGAGAAGCATCTCTCTAATAATAATGGCTATTCATGCCGATGGGGTTATTGGATACCCCAAGTTTTTATTTTTCTTAAATAACTCTTTTAATATAAATCCTAAATTACACAAACTTGTTGTATTTATCTAAAAAAGTCTAAAGAATAATATATATATATTGCGAAAAAGATAATAAAACCAAACAATATCCGCTTCAATCTCGCTCTCATCCGGCACGATGTGCCTACTGCGAGTGAAACGTACGTAAGACACGTGCTGCTAGAGCTCAGTCTGTGGCGAGGCATCGCCAATAGCGTTGTCATTTACGCATGATTTTGATTAGCTAAAAAATCCGTCTGCAATTGCGAAAAAAAATAAAAACAACAATATTCGATGCTGTTGCCACGCGCGTAACGATTTTTCTCGCTCGCATCCGGTACGATATCCCAAGTACGAGTGAAACGTGTACTATTGATAGTAAATGCCGCGAGAATTTAGTGGTCTGTCTACCGGCGGCGTCTTGACTTGTAATTCTTGGGGTATATTTTTCATTATAAATAGACCCCCTTCGGACGACGCGGTTGGTTTCGAGCCGCCGTGACGCCTCTGTTAACTAGCCGTGCCGATGCGGCATATTGGTATTTTTCTCGAATAAGTCTTTTATATAAATCCTATATATTTGAAAAAACGTCGTTGCCAAGCACGCGATGTTTTTTCTCACTCGCATCTGTTATGATGCGCTAAGTGCGAGTTAAACGTGTGACTGACACGTGCTGCGAGAACTCAGTCGTGCATTAATCGCAATCTAGAATAATCCATTTTTTTAAAAAAATGTCATGATATTGATGAATTCTTCTTCAATACTTGAATGTTGGGGGTATCTGAGATACCCCCTTCGGACCACTAAAAAATCGTTTTTCAGGTTAAATAATTCCCATTCTGCGTTAAAAGAAAATATGAAGATGCGGTTTTTTAAAAATATATCTATATTTTCCACGGTTATTTTGTGAACTAATTTACCGTGAAAATCTTGGAAAATTATATGATTTTTGCACAAAATTGAATAAAAAAAAACGGAGTTATTCAATGCATTTCGTCGATCATTTAAATCGAACCATTGACCACCCCTGATTTACACACGTCCGGGGTGGAATGCGTGTTGTATACGATCCCTGAAGGCTAACAATATGTACACACACACACTGCATTGATTTTGAAACCTCGAAATGAGCATTGATTAGCGTTACAGTTATGCCCGGCACACACGATACACATATTCCGATCACAGATTAAATTAATCGATGTTACATATTACACGATGTACTGAGAACAAAAAAAAATTACGATGATGGGATTCGTAAGCAGCTGGTGCCACTGCCTACTGCTTCGTTATTTTTTTGAATATCAAATGTGTACCAGTGCGAAATTGAATCGGATTACGCAAACATATTTGTGCACACACAATATACTCATTAATCTCGTTGACATTCATTATTGCGAGAAAATTTATTGCTTATAGTAAAATTTACAATGTAAATAACGTACCCGGAGCACAATGGATACATTCAATTTGACGTATTTGAACTTTTAAATTTTAATTATTCCCGTAGGAGGACGATTGTTCTATGGCCACAAGCAATGCGGTATGCAGATTCGAAATCAGTGAAAAATCGCGTATGAAGAAACGATTCGTATATCAATTGTTGACGGAATACTGAAGAAATCTTCTATGAAAACATTCGACATACTTTACATTATCACATAAAACTATAAAAGATTAATTAACACTAATTTGCAGTTAAAAGTTTATTATAAAAAGGACGATGGACATTCAACGATTCAACATTATTGGCCATATAAATAAATAGCATCTTATATCACGACAAAGATCTAAAAGCTCTATCAAATTCAGTATTAATTATTTTGCGATATCGCATTCTACTCATAAAAAGATTTTCCAATGACGAGTTAAGGTAAGTAAATCAACGATAATAAATTCTATATAAATAGTAAATTGACAATAAATCAAGTAGACGTTTATAGCTTCCGACAAGAAAGCTATAAAGCACTAACATCTATTGATACATATACAACAATGAATATTTAAGAAGAAAAAAGTTTTGATGATAATTTTCAAGAATACTTTATAGTTTTTGATGTGTTTTCCCTGAATTATCTTGAAATTACATAAAAATCGAGTAAAAATTTGGGATTTATTGAACAATTTTTTGGCCCAAAACAACATCAAAATGATGCATAAGATCTCGTATTTATTTATATTTTTGAGAATAAATCCGCGTATTTTTTATCCCCGTATACCGAATTAAAGCTCAATTACTAAGACTATAATTAAGCTCTTTCGTCTCACGGCTTACAAATACCTGTTATAAGGTACAGTCATATGATAATAATTAAAAAAAGAGATTGTAAAAGTAAATTAAAGCGTTTATCGATTCACTACAATTATTGCAAATATTTAATCATTCATATAATACATTTGCGTGAGTTTCAATAATGTTTTAATTATTAATTCAGATCTTTTATCACTTTGTGGTTGAAATTATTTGCTATATCGTTCTTCAAATCCATTCATGTAAATAAGTTAATATTAAATCACGATATAATCCTGGTTACTCATAAAGATTTCACAAATTCCATATTATTAGTAATTTACTACCTGGCAAACATATTTGAATGATAAGTAAAAGTTTAACCTAGCCGTTCAGATGAGGTATATTTAGGACCCCAATTTTTCTCAAATACCTTTTAATATAAATCCTACATGTCACAAAATGATAAAAAAAAACAATATTTAATGCTTTTACCACGCGCGCGATGTTTTTTCTTGCTCGCATCCGGTACGATGTGCCGAGTGCGAGTGAAACGTGCGATTGATACGTGCGGCGAGACATTTCCGAGAGTATCGTCATATACGCGTCATATTGATTGGTTAAAAAATCCAAAATATTTACCAAATTTTGAAGCATACCATGAATAACTATTTTTATTCTAAGAATAATCAGTTTTATTTTTAAAAATGTCAAGATATTGATGAAGATTTCATTAATATTTTGACTTGATATGCTTGGGGTCTATTTCCCTAATAAATAGACCCTCTTCGGACGACGCTGTTGGTTTCGAGTTACCGTGACGGATCAGTTAAAATAGCAGAATCAGTAAAATGTTTTATTAATAAAACATATATATACCAGTGGCGTACGGTGGACTTAAAGTTGGGTGTGCTGAATGTGGAAAAAAATTCAGTGTTTTTTTAATGATTATTTGTATAATAATTCCATTCTTTGTTTTTGCGACATAAATTTTTCAAGTAATATCAATGGAGAAATAAATACTCATTAAACTAAAACAGAAAGGCACACTTTACGATAGTTCCATTTACAAATTTATGTCGCATAAACAAAAAATAGAATTAATGTGTTAATAATAATACAATTCATTAAAAAAAACTGTATTTTTTTTCCACATTCAGCACACCCAACATCAACACCACCGTACGCCCCTGAACATATACATATAAACATTAATGTTTGAGATCAATATCTTGATTTGTAATGGTTGGGGTAAAAAACAAAGTGCGAACCCAATGCATTCCATATTCTAAATACAGTGAAATCCCGTTTTCACGTTTTAAATAATGTAAATAGAGGGAAAACGTAGATTCAGGGTTAGAAACGGGGTACAAAAATAAATCGAGATTATAAAAATTGAACGCAAATAGCGGGAAAATGTGAATCCCGGGAACGTAAAAATATGGTTACACTCCATAATAATAAATCAAAATAATAATCAGGGATTAGTTATTAAGTAACATTTAGACAAAAATGTCTAATAATAAAAAAAATCTAATAATCCACTGAAGGAAGTGGTCCAAATTCTAAACTCAACAGACTCTACAAAGTCCAAAAACAGAATGATTGAGAAAATTCATGTGTCCTATTTTATTTATTGGATTTTATCGGAAAGAGGATTGATGAAAGAAGATAAAAAGGGTTATGAGGTCATTTATTCACAATAAAATGTCAAAAAGGATTTATTCTTAGAGTGTCAACTAAATAAAGGATTATTTGCCATTATTAAATTCTAAAAAGTGATTTTTTAAGAAATTTTATTTAATTTAAAAAAATACTGGCTTTTTTAAATTAGATATCAAATCAAACCCTATAGATGCTTTTTGTTCATTCTCTGAATGAATACCTCTTTTAATAAATAGTAAGTAGCTCATAGATTCGACTAAAAGTAGACGGAAAAGAAAAGGTTGATAGATCCAAACGTTGATTACGATTCGGTCGCGACTATATATTTTTTTTAATTCGCGATTTCCGGTTTTCCGACGTTTAAAGCTACCGTTTCGCGTGTACCCGCCAATCAGCGGCATCCAAAAGCTAATTCGCTCATTGGTCACATTGTCTAAAAATGACTCGAACCGGTCAGGGACCTGAACCCCAGATTCGTGACGGATCAGACTCCGAACCCGACAAGCCGTGACCGATCCAATTGATTTTACACCGGCTTACGCCGACATGTCCAACAAACACTTGATAACTTAAACTTGCGTTTTTTTCGGCCCGCCAAAAAAACGGCAAGACTATCAAAGAGCCGCATCTCTTATCTATCTCTAGAACCGGGTCTCGTTGAATATTTCGAGACGTGCGCGCGCGCAATCTGCGTCGTGTATCTGAATTCGTAATTTATTTGTTATTGCCATTATTAAGCTCTGCAATGGATACGTCCGACGGTGATGGTCCGTCTGCTTCGTGTGCAATTATGCGCAGGAGTCGATTTTTCGACGATTGTGTCCGCGGATGATCGACGGCTAATTAACGTTGGCGCGATGAAAGCGGTGGGCAGATGTTACAAATATAAAATGCTGAGCACCTCGCTAATATACCCGTTTAATATTCGAAGCTTTACATAAATATGTGCTTTGGAAATTGCGAGATGGCCGTCGATTGCGAAACCGGAATCAAAGAAAATCCATAAACGTACGTTTCTGATATTCCAATATTAGAAAACGGTTTTAAGATTATTAATTATATTCATATAAACACTTAGAGGCCATGCGAGTTCAAGTGCATCCGCGTGTATGCAACGACACAGATGCGTTTGATGATAAGTGGTATTGAAAAAGCAATGCAAATCGACAGATATGTAATGATATTTTAGATAAGAAAAGCATAAACTTATTTATAAAGTTGTATTTAATTTAATAATTTGACTCTACATCTACCCTGTGGACCAGACGTATTGGCCCAAAAGATATTAAACCCTATAGATGTTTCTTATTCATGTTATCAATGAAAATATATTTTTATATATTCGTAAAATATAATTAATGATAGTAGAAAATAGATTTGATCAAAAATATCCAGTGTGGAAAAGGTTAAGATTCAAGAGCTTCTTTTAGCATGAAATATTTCAACTAAAAATTATTGTAATTTATTCAGTAAACATTTTATTGCAAATAAGTACAGATTTGATTTAGCATTAGTACTGAAAATATTAAATACACCCATTTTTCTTAAATATGTGATTAAAAATTCTTACTTACAATGAAAGCTCTATAAATCTGTTTAAAATCTATTCAAATGGTTTAAATGCCAAAACGTTATGCTTTTTATATGTAAAACATATAAGGAGAGAAGAAAATTAGTAGAAATATTTTGTGTGTTTTCTCGATTCATATTTAATGTCAAAATTAAATTATTTAGTTTTAACCCATAATTTATAATAATATACATATTTTTTTAAGGACATTCACATAATTTTCTTACATTACACATTTAAAATTTTTGATTATTTATGAATGGTATTTTGAAAAGGAATAACTCTCTTCTAAATACAATACTCAAATAAAAATATCTGAAAGATTGTTAGTAGGAAACATTTAAAGAATTAAAAAAAAAAAAACTATTGTTTAATGACAGAAAGACCAATATGCAAAGCAAGTCAAAATCATTGTAATCAAAAATACGAGCGTCGTTTAACCGACCGAGGATTTTCCGTACAAACCCAAAAGAATCATGATTGGATATTTATTTATTAGTTTCATGATTTTCTATAAAAATCGAACAGAGATCTTTGCTTTTACCCTCTATTCAGAATTTCTATAGAATTTCTATAGAAACTTCTTTCCATTTGATTGCAAAGATTTCCTTGATTGATGAAAAAGGGATTTCCTGTATTTTCTCCTTTTCCGAGTCTGAATAAAGTTTACTTATCTCAGTCCCGTACTTCTCCATCTCAAGTCCCTACAGCTCCTTAGTTTTTCTTTGTGGATCTCCACTAACATCATCATCACAAACATCCAGACTCATGGACCTATCCAGAGAGACAATATCTTCTACAATACATACAGTTGTCTTTCCAAATCTTTTAGGACTAATTCTGTACCATATTCTTTAAAATAGCGGACAAAAAATTCAAATCTAAGATATGCTGATGATACGACATTGATAGCCACCAACGAAGAAGATTTTTAAAGTAATTGATAAGATTTTTAAAGTATTTTACTCTTCTTTTAAATATTGTCTGCATCCCATAGCTTTCAAATCAGCTGGGTAGATCCAGTCAAGTGCTTACAGCAAATAACATATATATTTAATGCTGTACTCAGGCTAGGACATTATCCAGATCAATGGAAAGTAGCTGAGATAATAATGATTCCAAAAATTGGCAAAGATCCCGAAGAGGCAGAGTTCTATAGACCAATAATCTCGATACCAATTTTGTCAAAAAAAAATTCTTATAAAAATGAGTTCATTTTTAATAAAAAATAATATAATTCTAGAACATCAATGTCGAACAAATTCACAGAATTGTTGATAAAATACACGACGAATTAGAAGAAAAAAGGTATTACTCTGCCGCATTTCTAGATATAACCCAGGCGTTTGGCATGAAGGACTACTGTACAAAATCGAGGAAAATCTTCCTCATCACTTTTATATAATATTAAATTCATATATCTCAAACAGACATTTCCGCGTCAAGCAAAATGAAGAAAAAACCGCACTGTATCCGATCAACTCTGGAGTATCACAGAGAAGAGTATTGTTTTAACTCAGTATTTACTATATACTCTGCTGATATTCCCAAGACATCGCCATGGCTCTTCTGGCATCATACAAGGATCTAGATAGATATATTTATCGTTGGCTAAAAATGTGGAAAATTATTCCAAATCAAGTCAGTCTACATAACTTTTGCCCTTAGAAAGAAAAACTACCCTAATGTGAGCATCTATGGTTAGCTACTACCCCAGACAGACTCAGTTAAATACATAGGAATGTATTTAGATCGCCGTATAAGCTTAAAAAATACATTATGAATAAAAGAAAGTAATTATGGATAAAAATAGGTCATCGGATCACATTCAGAATTATTCCGAAATAAAAAACTGCTAATCAATAAATCCATATTGCGTCCGATCTGGACATATGATATATAAATCTGAGGCATAGAAAAATCCTCGAATATAAAAGTAATAGATCGCTTCTAATCCAAGATGGTTTGTGCCTAACGACGTAATCAGAAATGACTTAAAAGTCCCCTCTGTGGTAGAACAAATCGAGTCCTACATCAATAAGAAATCATCACAGCTCACAAAAGAAAACTCAAGTACAAAGAGGCAGTTTTACAGATTGTGTTATCGAATTAAGAAAAACAAATCGGCTGGGACATCATTGCGTAATTGCTCCTAACCGTGGAAATTAATCGGATATTTGCTCACCCCTGCTGTACGGCAATAAAATATGAATAGCATTGGCAATATTAATATTGCCATGATCCGAGCAAAAGATAAATTGAGGAAGTTGGATAAACGTCGCTGACTTACGTGAACGCATTTCACAGGTCAATTAAACAGACCCGACTCGTTTATACATTATGAATACTAATGGAGTTTAGTTTCCTCCGTGCAACATTTTCTTCGCCGCACACACACGTTCGCAAACAATAATTACAGTTAAACATATTTTAAACTGTGTATAATTTCATCTTGTTTGCAAAAATAATTTACAACAATTAAGGCGCATTCCTATGCAAATCGTTACAATGTACCGCATAACGAATGCACGCGTCGACGCATGCTGTCGAGATTGGATGTATTTTTTTTATCTAATTTGTTTTAATTGATTCTCGAAGTGTTTTATTCTGGGATGCAAATGATTTACAGGTTCCAATGCGTCGGTTGGCTTATCGTTGGCTTGTGCAACAGTTGAAATTTATCGACGACACACAGAGCGCTTAATGAAACTGTACAGTTTCACAATGTCTGGGTAGGGAACGCAATAAAACTACGACAGATTGTAAGTAATGCGGCAATCGGTAAATCATTCGGAAAAACACGGGCCCTAACTTGACAGAGATCGAAGATGACGCCGGACTCGGCGTATTCACATAGAAAATTCAGGGAAAATTGAAAAAAAAAAATAGAACAGATTCAATTACTAAAATCTACATAGGAATAAAATTACAAATCATGCCATCAATAATTAATTTTCAAGAGATTCAAATTTTTATATACAATTAATTGATAATGATCTATAAAGGAATTAATTACGTAGTTTTTCTTAATTAATTCCTATCGATAATATGAACAATTTAATAATTTTCATAATGTAATGATTTTCACTGGTTTATTTTTCAGATAAACGCTAGATTTTCAGACGTATTCTAATAAATTGAGCAATTTTCAAAATGCAAAACGTGATTTAACTCAAATTTAACTCTAAATTATCAAAAATTAGATAAACAATTACACTCAACCCTGCTATAGCGCTAAAAAAATAGACTACGATATATAAACCTGCCATATAGAAGACGTATTTTGTAAATTGAACGAAATCAATACTGGAAACATATTCTTTATTAATGTGTTTTATTTTTCGTTTATTTCATGTTAAAATTAATATTTTTTAATTACAAAATATATAATTTGATCTTGAAAATTTAGCGTTTTTTATTAAACGACGCTCTATAGTAAGAAGCGTTATAGGAGTATTTTTAATAGATTTTAAATGCAAATTATTATTATCTATTAGGTAAATTAGAATTAGATAGATACATTTTAATGAAATTATATCGATATTCCAATTAGATAACTTATTGCAGACTCATTTCTCTGAAAATTAGACTAGGTTTTATATGTAGTTTTTCTCTAAAATATGTGTTAGGGCTTATTTCTGCAAAAACATTGCCATAACTCTCTATACCTCAAATTGTGGCCTGTTTTTTTGTATATACAGTCAACTCTCCTATAACGTTTTCTGTAAATCGCTGTTTTATACAAAATTCTAATATTTTTAAGGTTAATTTAAATATTTCGTAAATCTATAATACATTGCCTAGCGAAATAAAGGTCAATGCTCTTTGGTTGACAAAGAATTTTGTAAAAAGCAGCGATTTAGAGGAAACGCTATAGGAGGGTTGACTGTATATAAATATTTACACCATTCTCACAACTCTTCGTAGAGAAAGTTTTCGATTTTTCTCAAATAATTCATTTAATATAAATTCTAGATGTCACAAACTGTTTGTATTTGTCTAAAAAAGTCTAAAGAATACATATAATAAATAATCATTGATCTTTATTGTCTGCAATTTTGAAAAAGATTAAAAACAACAATATTCACTCCTATTGCCACGCGCGCGATGCTTTTTTTCGCTCGCAACCGGTACGATGTGCCGAGTGCTAATGAAACGTAAGATTGGCACGTGCTGCGAGACATCTCGGCGAGTCCGAAATCCATTTACGGATTCTATTTAATATTAATTAAAAATTAAATATACACACGTGACGTGAGCGCTCCTCTTCCGTGTCCATACCGCGGGGACCCGAGCCGTCTTGGTATGCGGTTTTTTGTAAA
>JAGXCT010034024.1:0-48359 GCA_022495035.1 Philopotamus ludificatus
TATTTAATTTTATTTGAACACAAATCGCGTAACCGCGCGGACTGTATAGTGTTAAGATGATTTAGGGTGCTATACAATAATCCTAAAAAACGTTCAGAGTCTGAATCCGTCCATGTATACCATGGACCGTAAACTAACCTAAACCTAAACGCACAACATATCTGTCCTGAAAGAAATCGGAAAAAATCCAAGATTACCTATTTTCTACTACATGTCTCAAAAAGATTCCTCGATACTTTGGACATCTTGCTAGAAGAATCGATATATAATCTGGAGAAGCTCGTCGTGCTTGGAAACGTACAAAGATGCAGGGGAAAGAGAATCCGCTGAAATGACGGATTTCACCATAGTAGCTGCGATGCGAGATGCGGAATGCTGAGGATCCTGGAGAGCCAAAATCAAGAAGATTCAGATAATGAATGATCACGATCCTCCGACTCTAGTACCATTTCTAACCCTTCGACCAGCCCTAATCATAAAGACGCTCCTTCTCTGTGTATGATGCGAATTCTCTGGAGTTAAACCTGAAGAATTCGTGGATCAAGGTGTCGCGTCTTCAACAGACAATCGCGAAAAGTGGTTAGGTTAGGTTAACAAATACAGTGGTAAGATAAGAAAGAAGCGTGTACGTCCAAACGGACAAGGCATCCGCAGAACATTAACAGCCATCGATGACCAGCCGAATACAGAAGTAAGTCAGATAGTACATTGCCGACGGATGAGGACATCCTGTGCGGCATCCGGTTCAATTTTCGCATCCTATGTTTCACTGCGATTTGTATTAAATGAACTAGCATTTTATAACCCTTTGTTGCCGAGACATTTCCGTACAGGGTTTAAGGATGTAATCCAATCACTTTAAGACGACTCCAACTATACGTCTTACAGTCTGGTTTAGCCTTTAAGTGTATGGCTCTGGTTTTTTTACTTCCGCATGTCAATTCTCTACCCCTGTAGTTTATTTTATGTAAAAATATCCGGATGACGAAGACAGCTGCGCCTTGAATAGACGCAAGACCCCCTTTCAAAAGGCTTTTACCGAGTAGTATTTATAGCACGAGATAAATGGAACGTGGATTGCTTTTAGAGAGGGATCTTTTTGCAAACACGGACCATTCAGTCCGTAGAATAAGTCCCAAGAACAAAGGTGCGCGAGTGTGAGAATAACCACTACACATCGCCGAGGATTAATCAGTATGACATGAATGGTCAATGGTGAATTGAAGAAACGATAAGAACGAACGGGACGCTGATTGCTTTGTTCTCGTTATCTAATTAATAATTTATCGCCAAGATCATTACTAATGACAGACTTAAAAAGCTCTTCCACGAACAACGCGATAAACAAGAAAAGAACCATAACAAACAACAAAAAAAAACGCATCGAGAATCTTATCAGATGCCAGAGTTGGAAAAATAAAACATAGCAAAATGTAACGACTGAAACCTAATGAGGAACCACACGCTTTTTACACGCTGGATACCATTCGCAAAGGTCAAGAGATCATAATATAGATACGTAATTGCGTATAAGATATACGCAAACGAACCTTAGACCTTTGCACTTTGAACAAAACACTTATGGATAAACAAGCGAACCTTAGACCTTTACACTTTGAACAAAAAACAATGGATTCTTTTCCAGCTGATTAAAATCAATGTTATCGAAATCGAGCGTCGGAAGATGGCGCGAGTCATACCCCATCGTTTATCTATATAGGCATGTCGAACGACGCGCATGCGCATTATCACAAATCGATACGCACAGGAGAAATCATTGGATCGACTTGAATCAAATGCTGAGAACGTGCTAGTTCCTTGAGAAGATTAACCCTTTTAATGCTGGGATTTTTTATGCATATAGAAAGGCCGATAAATCGGCCCTCCGACATTGAAAGACTTAAACATATGAGATAAGGCAGTCAGTGTTTGTAGATTGTTAATTTAATCTAATACACTAAGTCGTTGGGGGTCACCGGTGACCGACACTAAGTGTTTCTGCGGAATCGTGGACAATTCCAGCGATAATTTTCGGGTCTAGACAGTCGCAATCTATCGTCTAGTCAACTTCCTGTTAAATTTGATAAGGCACCAGTGCACAAACAATGAAACGTATTATATGCAGGGGGTCACCGGTGACCCCCAGCAAAATAAGTCTATTACAGGTAACAAATTGTTAATGACGCCATGGACAACGACAAAAATTACCACTACTAATACAAGCGTTCTGTAATTTGTAGAGGGGTTTTATATCGAAGATTCGATGTTTTGGAGGATGAATAACCCTAAACGCTCTTTGGCCCTTCTTCAATATCACGCGTTAGGTCGTACGCGACTACGTGCCATTGTTTGCGGTTTTGTTGGAGTTACGGATGTTCCGTAACCACAATAGCCTCATTCTACCGATTTTCTATCATATTGATCCTAAGATTTTAGTAAGATTTACTTCGGACTCGCGTACTTCACTGTATCCAGATGTTCAATGCTTCCGTAGAAGCTGTAGGACTGAGTTTAACACGTGCTACGTACACATAGAACCTTTCATCTACCGCTTGGGTCTAGAAACCCTCTTCACAACCTTTTCCTGGCTATTCAGACGGAAAATTTCAATCGCTCGCTTGATGCATAACCTTTCTTTATAGAAATAGTTAATTTTTCGCGATTTCTACATCATATCCAGCATCAGCTTCTTGATTTACATGATTTTTTAGGCTGATGCAATCAAGATTTTCCATCCCCTGGATATAAGAGCGATGTCCTCCATTGCGCACGAACTTTAAAATATGAAAGCGTAACGACTGCGCCTGCGCAGATACGTGTTGCATCGACCTTGGTAGAGAGGAAGGCCAATTAATATTCGTAATGGGTTCACACCAGTCTCATTTCCCTGGTGCCTTCACAATGGCAATGGTAACATTGCTCGGTGATACGCTGAGAATCTGGGTCATCGGGACAGTCGGTTCGGTACTTGCGCAACACGCAAAAACGACGTCAAATCCTTGCGCATGCGCATCTTTTTTTTTATCAGCAATCTTCAACGATTTTTTTACTGAATAGGCTTACAAGTGGTCCATCAACGGTCTATTAATATCGGCACGACTATTTTTTACTGAAATAGTTGCCTTCATCTCGGGCTTCTTTAGTGGTTCTGGCAACGGTATTTGAAATTTTGCCAATTTTTACATTCGAACCTTTGCGTCGACTGGTAGTACGTGAATCTGATTTAAATTTAGAGACTAATAAATCATCAAAATCATACTGTGAACGATTTAAGGCTTCAAATCAGATCGCGTCGGCATTTTATATACAAATATCTGGATCGTCATCTCCGAAGCTCGCTAAAAGAACATTGATCTTGACTCGGATGAAGACGAGATGCCCTTCTTAAGCAGCGTAGAGAACACGGGGGTAGAAAAACCATTCATCATTGCGACTGTAGTATAATATTCAAGTCACAAACTATACGCTGATTCATTGGTTCGGAAATATGCTCCAGCACAATAGCCTGTTAGTCATAAACAAGATTCTGCGTTTCTTATCGCACGTTCAATAGCAATCGGCATATATGGAAGTTCACAATGACGAAGAACGTGCACAACGGAAAGCCTTTTAATACAAAACGAGAACAAAAAGCTTAACTAATCATCATACGAAACAAAAAACAAACTTAATAATAATAGATAATGAAATCGGAAACACTATTCCTCATAGATTACGGTCCAAGAACAGTAATTGATGATGAATTAGGCAGTCGAGATCGATATGATCTGATAATATTTATGTTATCGGCAATAACGTCTTTATCCGTTAACCTTCCGAGTAGTTTCCGAGATCTACGTTATGAAAAACAACAGTTTACCGCACAAATATATAATTAAAAATTGTTATTTATGATTTAAATGTATAATTACCACTAATCGCTAGGAAAACATTACAAAAAGACGTGCAAATCAACGCAAATATAATAATAAGCATGAGTATTCATTTTGTACGAATTGTATCAGAAATACGTTGTACATTTGAAACGTTATAGAATATTCGCCGCTCGTAAGCTAAACATACGATCGTTGAACTCTACGACGGCAACGTTCACGTAATTCGCTCTCGTCGACGAACAATTTATACACCGACGTTAATATAATTATTCTATAAGACGGTAACAACTAGACTCTACTCAATATATACGTTAATCAATGTGCAAATTGTTGGTATCGTTATTATAAAAGTAAACATGAAACTTATCGGTTGGATTTCGGTTATAATCTGATGAACGAGCGATGAACAGTCGATGCACACGTTAAGATACGATCACTTATTTTAAACATACAGTGGTTCTGTGATGAATGAATACAGTTTGAGATGGAATTTGATGTAATTTGACATAGTAAATGGGAAAACTGGTCACATAGCCTGCTGTCAACAGACAGAGTTGGCCGGGCCAGGTTAGACGCCGAGAGCAGGGGGGCGGGGAGGCTCACCTCATCGGGCTCGAGTTTGACGGGCAGCAGCGCTGCCTCCATGGTGGCGGCAGATCACGCTAGCCGGCCGCGCCACCGGGCAGCGTCCGACGCATTTTCAAACCATTTATGCATCTGGTAATTAAATAAAAGGAACATGGCCGCGTTCGGCCGTGCTTAGACCGCACGCCATTGGCTGCGATATTTGAAAACCGACGCTCGACTCGAAAGGGGGATTGTGCATTTATTTTTAATTTAATTCGCGGATAAAATATTAAATTATCAAAATAAAAATAATAAATATATTTTTTTAGAGAGATTCGATAATTAAGTAATTTAACATTATCATAACCTAATATATTAGGGGGATCTGAACAAAATCACCTATAGACATTATATGCTACTTTTTTTCGACCAGGGCTAGAATGCTAGCAAAGCCACTAAAGGTATTAAATAAACGTATGGTGAAGTACTTCGGGAAAAAAATTAATGACCTTCTAAATTTTATGATGACATATTGAGATCGATCAACTATCGCAGTGGCTCAAATCTCTCAAGTCACATTTGCAAAGCATCGGTGACACAAATAGAATGGGAATTTGGACTCCGTACGGACCATCCAAAGATAAATAAAAGCGGAGCTTCAAATGTATTTCTTTGTTGTCGGCAATGGCTCTTTCCGAATGAAACTCCCATACCAACCCTTAAGCCTTCAAGCCTCAAGCAATTCATTACGAATTATTTAAATTGAGCAAAACAATTACTGTAGATATTTACTGTCAACAATTGGAAAGATTAAACGAGAAAATAAAAATTAAACGTATAATTTTGTTTAACAGAAAAGGAATAATTCTCTACATGGATAATGGACGCTCTCATTAAGCAAAAATCATAGATATAGACATAATCATAATCATAGATATAGATATAATCATAGAAAAAGCATCGATATTATAATATAAAATATTATTGCATAGCAATAAAAATATATTAATATTTTATTTAACACATATTACTCAAGTCGACTATTAATCGTCATTTACACTAAGCGCAGTTTAAATGTATCTAACTTTGTCAAATTCAACCTATATACATGATTTTTTTTATTGGAGTATCAGTTACTCATATATTTGATTAGATAAAGAATAATTTTAAATTTATTTATTACTAGGTGAACAAATTTATTCTTGTTTAATTAAACTTTCTATTAAATTTATTGGAATTTAATAAAGGGCTGTATATATGCGTTCATATGCATAACATGACATATTCATGACAGTTCTCAAACAAAAATTCTCAAACCCTAATTTTGTTATATAAAAGAAATATAAAAAAATCTACATCATCTCTTTCCCCAAAAAAAAACATCAAAAAAATATATATTTTTATAAAACATATTATAAAAGTAAACAGTTGAAAAAATTAACTAAATATAATATATACTAAATAAGTTATAACAGATTTTGTAAAATATTAGGATTTTGTAAATTTTGTCAAATTTTACCGGGGTAATATGTAATAATGTATTGGAATTATACATTGTAAAAAAATATCTTTGAGCATCATATATTATTTTTGTCTGTCGAATAGGTTTTACAGATCAAGTGTGCTCAATGATTTCTAGTTGTGGAAAATATATGGAAAGAATATCCATTCTTATCAAATCTGATAAAAATAATATTATTTAAAATGCATAATTATTAATAAAGATTTATAATGACAATCAATCTAATTGATTTAATTAATTTAATTTATCATAATATTTAAAATGGGGAGTACACAAGCCCATTTGATAACAGTTGGCAACACTGCGCCGGGCTCGCGTGCCGCCGCCGCCGCTGTCGCTGAGCCGCCGCAGGTACGCCGCCGGCTCCCCCCGCACCTCCCCGCCCCCTGCCGCCGCCCCCCGCTTGCTCCATCTCGCGAGCTTCGCCCCTCATTCATCACCCCGCGCTGCTCTAGCTCTATACACTGCTATTCCACTTCGAAGCGAACGAGGTTATATTAGTGACAGTTGCCGACAATAGAAACTTTCCAACCGCAGTTACATTTCTCGTATCAAATTAACACATTCACATTTCACCTCATCTAATATCATCGACTATCAATTACCGAAACTATGCATCGTATAAAATATAAACTATTTATTATATAAAGGTTAAATATATATTAATAAATATTTTTCAGAAGCTTTCGAGATGGGTTTAATGCCGAGGTTTTCATTTTCAAAAGCGTTGGCGCTCATTCTAGCCGTGCGCTTAGCTTCGGTGTACATAGTACAGACGTGGTATGTCCCCGACGAATACTGGCAGAGTCTCGAAGTGTCTCATAACCTGGCGTATGGATACGGCTATATGACGTGGGAATGGACGAAAGGAATAAGGAGCTACATCTATCCGGGAATATTCGCCGGCGTATACAAATGCCTCGAACTGGTCGGGATCGATTGTCCATGTTTACTGGTAATTATTATACATATTTTTATTATATAATATTAAATTTAATACGATATATATATTTTTTTTAAATCGTAGATAGCAGTTCCGCGCATTTTGCAGGCGTTGTTAAGCTCGGCCGCCGATTTTGCGTTTTATAAATGGAGCGGAAGTCATAAATGGGCTCTCTTTATGATACTGATTCAACATTTTTGGTTCTTCACGGCGTCGCGTACTCTAACGAATACGGTCGAAACTGCTCTGACGACTCTGGCGCTCGCTCGCTATCCTTTCGAGCAATCCAAATCAAGTGATTACTCATGATTTTAATTTAAATACATATCATTAGTATGTTTTTGATATTTATGAATATTTTTAAGGTGATAACGGATGGTTATGTTACGCCGTTCTCGCATGCGTGATTAGACCGACGGCTGCCATCATATGGGCTCCGCTCTGCGCTTATAATTTGCTCACGACGTCCGAGAAGAAGCTCCGCGTCATCGCTCTCACTTATGCGCCGATTGTGTACGTATTTTTTATCTTATATATATTTTTACGTTTCGTAAGCGTAACGTGTATTATATTTTTATAGATTTTCGATCGTGGGTTTATCGGTGTTGATCGATTCGTACTTCCATGGCGGATTCGTTCTCACGACGTGGGAATTTATCAGCGTCAATTATTTCAACGACATTGGCAGTTTTTACGGCAGTCTTCCATGGTGATTATTAATAAATAAAACGTGATATATCTAATTACATAATTACGATACGATTTTATTTCAGGCACTGGTATTTCTCGTTCGGTCTTCCCGCCGTCATGGGAATAAATATGCTTCCCTACCTCAAAACGATTTTTGAAGTAGCGTCAGATAATGAAGCGTTTAGAACCCAACGTTTGCTTTTATACGTATCATCGTTCACCCTCGCCGTATACAGGTGATTAACCGTTATATCGTAATATATTATTTACGCGTAATTTTCATTTTTAATTTATTTATATTTAATTTTTCAGTATTTTTCCGCATAAAGAGTTTCGTTTTATTCTGCCGCTCGTGCCGATACTCACCTATCTTATCCAGGATACGTTATCGCGATGGAGCCGTAAAGCAAAGACGTAAATAAATCATCTAAATATATATATTAGGGGGATTGGAAAGTAATCAAAATTTTTTTGCTGCCGAAAAACATTTATTTATTAAAAAAAATTGTTCCTCTATTGACATTGAGTAAAATCTTCAGTCTGGTGCTTTACCTCTACCATTTCTTATCTCAAGTAACAATTCACCTCAAAAACAAATCAAAATTTACAACCATATCTTTAACGTAATAACAAAACTTACGTGTTTGCGGGACCGTGTCTCGACACAAACTAACTGTGACAGAGCTTATCAAAGAAATTTTGATTACTTTTCGGTCCCCCTAATAATTACACACGCATTAATATTTTTTTTAATATATTTATTATATTTTATAGAGTGTACGTTTATATAGTATTTGTCGTACTATTACTCGGCAATCTGATACCGGCAGGGTACTTAAGCCTGTATCATCAACGCGGAGCCATTGACGCTATTAATGAATTGAGACAGATCGCTACCCAACATCCGAGCAATACTTCACTTCTGTTCTTGATGCCGTGCCATTCGACTCCGCTTTACAGGTAATCTAATTGAAGAACGATTCTCGGAATCATCTGTTTTTCGGATAAAATATTGATTTTATATATTTTTTTCAGCCATCTTCACGTTAATGTGCCCGCTCGATTTTTGACGTGTAATCCTGATTTTTCCGGAGCCGACGATTACGTCGACGAAGCCGATAGGTTTTATAAAAATCCGAATCTATGGTTCCAACAGGAATATACCAATCAAATTGTTGGCGAAACCGGAAAAAAATCTAAAATTCCGTCGCATATTGTCGCATTCGACGTGATCGAACCGCATATTAAAAACATCTTGGCTTATTATAAGAAGAGTCATTCGTTTTATAACGCTCAGGTAATTATATTATAATTTAATGTATGACGTATCTTATTTTAGGTAAGGCGGAAAAGAAATGTTATTTTTATTATTGCGACAAAAAAGTGTAGTTAGGTCATCCCAAAAGAAATCCATTATTTTTTTTATACAAATCAGTTTACAAAATATAGTTACCTTTATTATTTACTTTAATTAATTCTCAGTCGCCGTTTTTCCCGGTTAGGGAATGACTACTATTGAAACGAGGGTTTGTTTCCAATTGATCTGATTCAATTTAAAATCGCAGCATATTTTCGTCAAAATTTGTAGGTAGTCCTGATTCAGGGGCATCCTGTTGCCCGCCTCTATGCATATAATAATATATGAATTCCCAGAATTCATAGATTTTTATAAGAATTCCCAGAATTCATAGGTTTTTATAAGAATTCCCAGAATTCATAGATTTTTGTAAGAATTCCCAGAATTCATAGATTTTTATAAGAATTCCCAGAATTCATAGATTTTTCTTAGGAGTATTTACTTACATTATCAAACTGACGTATGTTACCTACAAGCTATGACATTGTTTCATTTTAATATTATTTCAGTTGGTTTGTATTGCAATTTATATTGTTTGTTTATAATTATATATTCAAAAAAGGATATTCCAACACGCTAACTACCAAAATAAATATAATATTAAATTATAAACATGCGGGGGTAATGGGTCTCTTCCATCTACAGACCCCCTAGTTAGTGTCGTTGAGAATTCTCTGAATTTATAGTTTTCGTCTGAGGATTAACCTATCCGAGCACTATGTTAGCTCAGTCGCGGTTAACTTACATTATTGAAATATGTATGTTACCTACAAGCCATGACAATGGTTATAATTGAAGTCAAAGATGTCCGATATGATGAAGAGCTTGGCACCAGCTTCTCTGATGTCGTCTTACGGCGAAGATCAGTTCAGCGGCTCAGAGTCCACGATTGTTTCGGCTCTGGGTGAAGGTCAGATCCTCTCTCGTCGAGGTTTTTAAGTGCTCTATCCCACGTATCGTGTGATTGTCAGCATTTTTTGTGCTTAAATTGCTGAATCAAATTTTGTTTGCAGCTGTGTAAATATGGGCTTATTTTTGTACGACTTAATTGCCATCTGGGGCTTGTGGCACCTTTTGTTCTGATTTTTGCCTCTATTCCATTATACAATTTTCTCCGAATAATAAGCGTTGGTTTATTATTCGGTCCGAATTCTTATAATATTTATTCGAGGAATGTCCTCTACAAATAATTTTGCTCTCGTAACTTGTTTTGCGGAGATGTTCCTTTACCGTGTCTGGATAGAGTGGCGCGCCTGTAGTGCCCGGCGCCTATGCAGAACTTTAATTGGAGTCCCTATGCCCCCTCTTCTACAATAAAAAAAATATTTGATGAAAAAGAATTAGGAAACCTTCTCGGTGTCTGTGTGCGCCGCACAATCAGGCCATATGGCCAGCGCACCGCTGTCTGGGCACAAACTGATCTCAAACAAGAGTGTAATGATGGATTTCTTTCGGGATGATTTGCAGTTTTTTACCAGCTCTCTCATAGAATTCTGTTTTTTTTTTTGTTAATTAAAAATCTTGAAACGAATGTTCCGTCGACCTGTGGATGTTGCAGAACTTCTAAATCTAGCTCTCTTGTTTTGTCCTGCGTAATTCTTGCTACTTCATAAGAATTACTAAAGAATTCATCATTGATTGTTACCTAAAACCGTTCGTTTTTTGAGCAGTTTTAATTTTACTATCGTTCGTCCGAAGATAACTATGCATTCGGGTCATGGTCTCTGGCATGCCGGGACATGCATCTCGAAAATTATTAAGACGGCTCTTCGGACGAATCTAATCCCGGATATAGTCATTCGATCTAATAATGAGGTCATAGACGTATTTGGGGACACATCCCTCTTACATTTGTACGCAACGCTTAGGTTGGGCAGGCCATATAGCCCGAATGGGCAGTGATAGGCTAGTGCTGTTTTGAACTTTAGGCCTGGGGGAACCCGCCCCATTCGGAGACCAAGACTTCGTCGGAGAGACAGGGCTGGGGCGGACAATTGAGATCTTGTGATAATTTCTTGATTGTTTTACGTGGATCGGACTCCACTCGGTTTGCCCTTTCACCCTTTTTTAAACAATCTTTATAACACTGCCGAGTATTCACAATGTCTCCATAAATATCGCAAATGGTTTATGTTGGTTTTTGACTAGTGGCACGTCGAGAGTAACCTCCACCCGCGTGCAAAACTTCATTTATCGCCTTTGTACGTCTGTTGTGCTCGAGATTATGTATAATCATCATCATCAACATTTGCCAACCACAAGGCTCTCACTCGCTGAGGGCATGGGCCTTACCAAACTCTCGAATGGCAATCAAGACCAAAGGAACCTGAGTCTCATACCTGACGTGAGGGCTCCCCTTTCGTGTCTATATGACACGGAGATCAAGACGTCTTGGTATGCGGTTTTTTGTAATGAGTTACCCTCTCTTGGCCATCGCTGGTATTGGACGTACATCTTCTACCTCGTTAGCATCGGATTTTACCCTCTCGACTGTGTCCAGACAAGTAGGAAAGGGGTTTGTCTCAGTATTCGTTTATTCTCTTCTCTAAGGCGTTATCTGCTTATAATGAGTCACAAGTCGCAGGTGAATATTAACCCTGTCGTGCAATAGCAATCCTTTTGTCGTGGGAAAGACCTCAGAGAGCATTGGCCCCTGTGTGCGCCGCACAATCTAGCCATATGCTTTTCAAATGTTAAATAAAAATAATATAAAATACCGCAAAACAGGTAAAAACAGAAATTTATGAATACATATGTACGCGAGATAAAAATGACATTTCTTTTCACTTTATTAAATATTGTATTAAATATTTTTTTTTTTATACAGTTTGCTGAGGGAAGAGTCGGTAACTACGTCAATATTTACGAGAGAAAACCGGCGATTCCCGTGACGGCGAAATCGCAGTAACGCGTCGATCCATCGACAGCTGTTCGTGCCGAATTAAAATATATATTATGAATTCGAAGCTTCCTTTTTGAATATATTTCTTATGACTATTTGTTACGGATACGTAGTATCGCATTATTAGAGAAAAAAAAAAGACTGTATTAATTGTTTAGTTTCAGTCATATAAATATAATTGTAGATTATGTATACATTTTATATAACTTTATTGAATATCGCGCTAATTTTTTAGTCCAAAATTAATTAACACGCCATAATTTTGTATCCGGAGATGCGATTCGATCCGAATCGCATCTCCGACGCCAAAAATAAACGTAAATATAAGAAGCGTATTTTTATACATAATATATATTTTTGGTACACAGGGTTGACACTCAATATCTTTAAAATTATATTAATAAAAATCTGATATTAATATATACACTTATCAGAAAAAAAATGATTATTTGATGAGCGAAATCTTTCCTCGTTGTTGGATAATGTGTTTCAATTAATTGCCGTCTCTCGATATATTGCCGAATTTTGCCCCAAAAACGCTTGCTACAGGGTGATATACATTTAACGATTTAATTAAATAATAATATTGCCGCATTGTTCCTTCCCGCACAATCGATTAACACTAACGTTAAAGAAAGATTGCTCAAAATATATGGATCTATTTAATCGTGTCTTCTTCGTAATTACGTCGAAAAACATCCGACGTTGCATACGATTTTTTTACGAGGGTTTTAATCTCTGATTAAAAATTCAGAGTAGTTTGCATCGATTAAATCTAACGGTGTATGTAAATTTATTGTGAAATTTTAATGAAAATAATATTATGTCCGAGACAAAATCTTGAAAGATCGTTTTAGCAAAATTTTCGATTAGATAAAAATATATATATATTGTTTCGGTATTATTAACGATCGATCTGTCGAGATTTTGTTTTTTTTTATTAATTTTTAAGTATTTTCTCGTAAACGTTGTTTTACTATTATACAGTACAAGTATTATAATTATTCTAATATGCAATTTTTGTTTTGTGATGGTAAAGAAATTTATTATATCTTTATACATATATATATCGATTTTACAATATATCAATGATATTGGGCGGACCGAAAAGTAATCAAAATTTTTTTGGCAAACATTTATTTAATAAAAAATTCGGATAGATTGGAGACGGAATATTAAAACCGCCATTTTTAACACCAATACGACTTTATTACATTTAATCGGCTTCATACCAAGACAAAAAAGATGCGCGATTCTTATTTCCGTTTTTAGATTTTTTAAACCACCGATGATACTTGTCTAAATTCAGAATATCCCTGAATATCCTTGAAAAATAAAATTAAAAACCATAGCTTTAACGTAATAACTAAATTAACATGTTTCCGGAAATGCGACGGAGCTCGTCGAAGAGATTTTGATTACTTTTCGGTCCCCCTAATATAATCATCAGATGGATTATTTTATATGTGGACATTATTCTGTTAGGAATTTGTTTATACTCGTTTTTTAGTGATGTCATGACTGTAGACAGACGTTCTCCAGGTTATCTAGGCTCTTCGAATACTGTTTTTTTTTTTTATGTGGTGTTTAGATCTCAATATTTATCGGATATGTTCGGAATTAGTCTTCAGCAGTCGTTTGATCCATTTGTTTTTTTTTTATTTTGTACTTAAACCGCTAAACTCGCCATTATACATATTGTCAATGTAAAACTCGATATGTACTTCGTAAGTAGTAAAATTTTATACCAAATATGACCCGCAATTAAAAAAAAAATTGATCATTTATTATTTCTTTGTTTTATTCTATTTAAATTTTGAAAATAAAATTTATACGACATTTTAGATATAGATTTTTTTTTATATATACAATTATGATTTTGACATTAGTTCGATTGCATCGTGGCATTAGCATCGGCCATATTTTTTTTAATAATAAGAATAATTAGCAGTGTATAATGAATTATATGATAATTTTAGTCGTATAAGATTTAAATAACGCCCGATTCGATATACTCGGTTAATCGATCGCATTCAATCAATCCGGATGTACATAATAAAAATTTAATTCAATGATGTAATGTTCCCGGATAATATTAACGTACAATATGTGTTCTTGAAAAAAATATTAATATTTTTTGGTGTGTTTTTGAATAAAATTTTGTTTTTTTTCCGGTTGGATTATCAAAATAATTTAATAAATGACATGTTTTTATATATAAAGTGTGTTTTATTTATCGTATTTCATCGAGATGTTATTTATTTAGTTTGTGCATTCTTTAAAACGCCAGTTACATCTTGAAAAATATTAAAATATGTTTGATTTATCAATTAGATAAGATTTTATATTGACATTACACTCGAATGTGAATAAATAATAGTAATACATACTTGTAAATAAATTGACATCATAGAATCGGTCTAAAACGATTAAATATACAGAAAAACTGTTTATTCAAGGACTTCTATCTTTGGCAAAGTGTGTCAGGTAAATATTGAGTATATTATAAAACACTAATCTCTACGATCTGTTGTTTTCCGATATGAAACTGTAAGAAGCTAATGCAAAAACCACTAGAAAAACTCAACAGGTTATGCACCGAGTATTTATTTAAATTCTGACAGATTTCAAATTAAACCCTAACAGCACAAATTTCAACCATATGTTTTCAAACTTGTTTCAAACAAATATATGATTTTATAAATTTAAAAAAAGGATTAGAATAAATATAGGTTATTACTTTATAAATAGCTGAAATATGCGAACAAAACCATATTTATATGTGTTAGCTAGCTTAGACGCGAATGAGTGTTGTTGTTTGGCTAGGTAGTGAAAGTAAAGAGAAAAATTCCGTATTACCGTATACAGAAGGTCGCTTTTTGTTTGTGGTGTAAGTCTGTTCGGGGCAGGTTTCTATATGCCCTTGACACGTGGTCACTAGTCTCAGTTTAGGTGTTGGTTCGATGCAAACGATTGTTGTTGTTTGTAAATCAGTGGAGGTAAAGAGAAAAGTTCCTTATTACCGTATACTGAACGTCGCTTTTCGTTTGCTGCGTAAAGGTCTGTTTGGGGGGACCTGTATGTGCCCCGCTCGTCTATATTCTCTACTCGATTTAAAAAATAAACGACACGATATATCGTATTTCAGAGCCAAAGGGTTAAACATCTTAGTATTCTTAACCTACCCGTGCCGCTATTAGGGATCCCATTTTTTTTTATTTTCCTCGAATTAACTCTTTCAATATAAATCCTACATGTCACAAACTTTTTGTATTTGTCTAAAAATTCTAAATAATAATATTATAAATAATTAATGACCTATGTTGTCTTAGCGTTATTTTTTTCTCGATCGCATTCAGTAGGATATGCCGAGTGCGAGTGAAGCGTGCGATTGACACGTGCGTCGAGATCTCGTTGTCATTTACGCGTCATATTGATTAATTAAAAAATCAAAATATCCACCAAATTATTAATCAAATGCTTGGTGTTCCCGAAAGACCCCATTCGGACGACGTGGTTGTTTTTGAGCCCCCGTGACGGACGTTGGCAGCACTGCATTGTCAGTTTGACGTCAGGGACTTGACTTATATTAGTATTTTTTTTAATTATGTCATTTATTTTTCAACATAAAACTTTTCTATTTAATTATTTGATAAACTTGGTAATTGCATAATGCAATTTCTGCTGATTCTGCAGTAATTTAATTAAATCTAATCGCGAAATTATTTTAATGGCCATATATTTTAGTGTTACGGTTAAAATACACGCTGCAATTAAAAACAAACGCGCGCTGTCAGATTCATGTAACTAACCTCATTATTAAATTAATACGTGCTATTATTATATACAGAGTGATTCTGTATATAATTATTATATTAAAAAATGTAGATCACTACTGGTTTATTAACGAATATGTTACATTGAATAATGTAGCGGAAAAAAAAACAAGTTCACTTGATCTCGTGTCCTTGATACTAAATTCACGAGCTCGTTGTATATTTTTTTTCACATCGCGTGAAGGAATTCGGTGTAGAATTTTTTATAAGGTTCAATAAAACTAGCAAACACTGATTAGTGCCAACAAAAGGAGATTTCTTATCGCGTTTTATTGATATTTTTATTAATCAATTAAAAAAACTGGTAATTTATCTCAAAATCAAAATATACGCATTGAAATATTAACGATAGATAGGCGAGTAATACGTCATCTGAAACAAAATAATGTCCGAATTTTCACGATTTTCATTTCGTTACCCGATCGTAATCAACGTGGGCCAATACGTAGTTATTTTCTAAATATTTCATTACATGCCAACATATAAAACTCAGATAAAAAGCTTAGATAAAACCATTATTTATTCCATACACAAAAAAAATATATAATTATCTTTCACAATTAATCTAAAGCGCGACGTAACCTTTCATAAACCCCTCGTATAATATATTTATATAATTTTTCCACCGTGAAAATTATGCAACGTATGTTAATTTGAGTTATATGGTAATCAAATGGACTTTGCATTGGATTTTGGTCAATACGCTATTTAATAGTAAAGAAAAGTAAGTATCAGGGTATGAAGCAGAGGTACTCAACATGTGAATCGCAATGAAAATAAATAATTTATTAACACTTTTTTTATTATTAACATTCTATGACATCGTTTATGGAGTGTTAGATTTGTGTCTTCTGCTCAAACGCGACTTAAACCTAAAAAGGTTATTTCCTAAATGGTTTCTAATAAGGCCGAGGACTGAGTGCATCCTCATCATCATAATTACGTGTTGTCATATGAACAGAGTTACTGACTCCTTTGCCCAATACTTTTAGTCAGTATTCAACATTCCAGGATCAAATACTGACTTCGATATTAGCTTAATGTTATTCAATTCTTCGAAAGCACCAGAGCCGATCATCGATTAAAACCAAAACCATCGGCTGGACCCGATATGATATCTTTATTCATTTTAAAAGCATGCCATTTTGGGATATCAAAGCCTCATCGACATAATCTTAACCTTTCGTTAAAATCGTCGAAATTCCTTGATTTATAGAAAATTTCCCAAAGTCATTCCTGTTTTTAAAAAGGGTGATAAATCTAATGTTGGTAATAATAGGCCAGTAGCTGTTCCATCTGGACCTGCCAAGCTATTAGAGATGATTTTGCATAAGAGATCTTAGGTATCTTATTCATTAGGGATCTTAGGGTGACAACACCACCCTAAGATCCCCTAAGCACTAACTTTTATTGGTGCCCCCTTACACAAGGGCGTAGCTATCATAAGGCAGAAGGGTGCAAGGAATGGGGCCCCTGCATTTAGAGGCCTTAGGATTGATTGACAAATCTAATGTTGGTAATAATAGGCCAGTAGCTGTTCCATCTGGATCTGCCAAGCTGTTCGAGATGATTTTGCATAAGAGCATATTTCATAACGTTGAGAGCAGACTCCTCGATGAACAGCATAGATTTCGTCCTTTTGACGCTCAAAAGTTACTGGTTTGCTTAGCTTTTCAAACTATGTGTCTAGGTCACTGGATAAGGGGGTCCAGATCGACGTTAATCTATCTAACTACTTCGAAAAGGCGTTTGATAAGGCGACCACACTTCTAAATTAGATAGTTTTGGATTTTCGGACAATCTCTTACAATTTTTCTCCACTTATTTAAAGGAGAGGAAACTGTACGTCCCTTCTTGTGATTTTTCACACTTTGCAGATGACTTAAAACTATGTAAATCAGTTTCCTCAATAGGTGATGCCCTTTCCCTGCAGTTGAACATCAATTCTTTGCTCGAATGGGCATAATAATCGTCTTCCGCTTAGTGTCGGAAAATGTCAGGAAATGATTTTTCGAGATCTAAAGAATTTCTAACCTGTGATTACATTCTTGGGGACGTAACTTTTCCCAGACACTCGTCAATTAAAGAATTGTGGATTCTGTTCGACTCTAAATTAAGATTTGTAAAGGTATGGAAAACGTGGAAGAAGGATTCGTGACTCGCTCCTTGCTTTCTAATTAATAAAGAAGGGCACGTGACCCGTACGACTCTTGGAACTCTCTAGTTAGCGACCTCTGGCAGCGACGGCGGTCTAGTGTCCAGAGTGTCGGCAGTGAGGTACCCTTCCTGATGATCCTCGAAGTGAGGCCGGCTGGGGGCTCGACGCTAGCATGCCAGTCTGCGGTCTCAGGTCGCGGATGCTGAGGTTGTTTGCTGGTCTGATGTGATGATGATGATAAATGGGTTCGGTGTCGATTATGATTGCCACGGGAAGGACGAGAGGAGAGTCTCCAGAGTCGTCATGGCGGAGTAACGCAGGAGCGTGTTCACGCTGCAACTGCGGGCGGAAGTCTGCCCGGGGAAGCGAGCCCCTTGGTGCATTTCCGGAAGAGTGGGAAGACCGGGACGTCACCGTGAAGTGTTGCCAGGACGCAACATGGCGTTAATTAAAATAATTAGTGCAATAACCACCACAGATTTAATTCACATATATACATGGTATGTAATAGAGCTTCAAGAATGTTGGGCTTTGTCTTGAGGAATTCTCATCAGATACATAGCACCTTCGCAATAAGGTTGCTATACGATACATTGGTTCGGAGTTTACTTGGATCAGGATCTAGCATCTGAGCGCCATATGACGCTTCGAATATCCTCAGGCTAGAGAAAATCCAGAAGAAATTCTTAAGGTAGATACCTTAGGTAGATAGCTTATACCCCTATGCATGGATTCAGGGATACTTGGGTTATGTAACTTTCGCGAAAAGAAGGTCAATATACTTGGCAAAGCACCTCTTCAAGCTGTTGGTTGGCGCAGTGCATAACCCCCTTGAACTGTGCGAGTTGCCCTTATGGGCGCCACCTCACTACCATCGAGCTCGTTTGCGTGTGCTTTTTCTTCCGCCAAATGTAAGGACAGGTGCTCTCAGAAACTCTCCGGTAACCAGAGCTATTACTCTGCTCAACCACTTGGCCGAATATGTAGATATATTCGTTGTCTTATATGAGATTTTATAATTCTTTATTGTTATATATGTTATGTTATTATATATGTTTTTATGCGTGATTGGCGGCTTGGGTTATTATGTAATGCCAATCGAGACTGGGATTTCAACCGTTGGCCTATCGGGGCCTCGAAACCGGATCCCGGAATCATTATTGTACTTATCATTATCACTCATTATATGCTATATGTTTTTTATTTTTTTTTAATTGGATCGCTCTCTAATGCCAACCATGCACTGTCTTTTAATAATAATAAATAATAATATTAAAAGACCTGCGAAAGACAGTCTTTCGCGTTGTCGAGAGCGCGAAAGGCCGACACGCTCCATTTGAATATACATCGGAATTAATTCTTTACCCACGTGTAATAATTGATCGCGTTTGTTGGAACAGAACCAAAAAATTTCGTCGAATCAACTGAAAACGATGACACACGCTCGTGTTCACAAAGGGAGACGACCTTGGTCTTGTCCAGAATACTTATGGTAGTCGTGTGTATTCGTGGTCATCGTGATACGTAAAAAATGCACGAAGCACCTCATACGAATTTCGGTCTACCACGTTTCTAATTTGTAACGGTATTCATAATGGATGCCGTGAAAAAAAAAATATGTGAGCTATTCAAATGTCTCGCATAACACAGCCGACACGCACTGTTGATCTTTCAAGTCATATGACAGGCATATGTTTGAAGACAACACACGAAACATCATATAAAATCGTCAATTTTATATGAAGCGTACGAAGAGTCATTATGGACACATCGAAATGCATGTGAGGAATGACATGGCTGATGGACGTGGATCGTCCATAATGAATAAAGAGGTCAAATCAATGGAGTAGAATGTCGGTTACATAAATACATGGCAACAGAGTCTCATGACAATGATGTTATTATTATTTAGCTCATCACATTCGGACTTTGTATCAACTGATTAATTAATAAAATGCGAATTATCATAAGTTGTATTAATACAATTATCTTTAGATGCGTTTTATTGTTTATAATGATATCACTTCCTTTTGATTGTACATGAAAATAACCTTTTTTTGGCATAAATCAAATCACTCAGAATTCAACATTCATCATTCACACAGAATGCAGATTCTAAATATGTAAATAAATGTAGATTTGACTTCAGATTACTCAATTCGGAGTTGAGTCAAGGAAGGAGTTAAAATTGAAAAACGAACAGCAACTCCATATCAATACCCCAACATCCCCTAAGCACTAACTTTTATTGGTGCCCCCTTACACAAGGGCGTAGCTATCTTAACACGTTGCGGTCCGGGGGACTCGAAAACGCGTCCTCGCGGCCAACGTAGAAGTATGGGGGACGCGTTTTCGAGTCCTCGTTGGCGCTGACGTTAAATCAAAATCATTTATATTTCATTGATACGCAGACCACACTTTGAGAAGTTTTTAACTGTTATTTTTTTTACCTAGAGATAACCTTTCTGAACACAACAAAAAAAATATTGACGTAACTTAAATGGTATCAGAGTTCTCGACTATCGATTTATCTGAAGTACTTCACTTTTGCTTTTTTTTTCGCGAAATCGCCCGGCCCAACGCAAAACTCGGCGCGGAACCCAGCAGACCGGAATGTTAATGCAGAAGGGTGCATGAATGGCCCCCTGTATTTAGAGACCCTCTAGGATTGGTCTGAATTTAACTTTAAATGTGTAACAAAAAAAATGAGTCGAGTGTTGTCGCGTGCCGGTATTGGACGTGGTGGCGATGGCGGTTGGGCACAATCGTAGTTTCGTAGATTCTACGGAGCTATGAGGAGCCAGGCCGCTATCCAGGCCAATTCAGTGACGTGTGTTACAGGAGGTGCCCGTAGCACCCGATCAGACCGTGAATTAGCCAAGAACGTCTCTAACCACGTTCGATTATTATTGTTACAACCCGCACGTTGACAGCTCGGCTCCCGGGCCTATGGCTAGCGACCTGACCCGTATTCGAAGAGTTTAGATAACCTGGAGAACGTCCGTCCACGGTCATGAAATCATGACTGAGACGGAGGTGCTCTCCAGGTTGGCCAAGACCCGCCTCAGGGTTATAAGGCCATGTAAGTAAGTAAGTAAGTGTAACAAAACATCCCCAGGGCGTAGTAATGAACTGGCTCCAGAATTGTTCCAGCGCGCCAAAAACAGACAATTACATTGAAGAAAACAAGGCCATGTGGATCTCCTACGTCCAAAAACAGACAAGGCACTTGAAGAAGAAGTAACTGGAAGAAGAAGTTGCCGCAGAAAGACCTTACATGTTCCAACAACCTGAGGATACCTTATTTGAACATGTTACCCTGGATATGTAGCCTCCAAACTCGCCTGATAGTAATCCTCTTGGTTATCAAGAACTAAAAAGCTTATAAATAGATGGAAGATTGTTTCTTTATCTTGTATAAAGGTTTGCCTGTGTGTTTGCTATGCAATTAATCCGTATCCGTCAACAAAGATTCCAATATGAAGAGATACTTACTAGTTAATAAGAATTTATAAAAGAGTGTCTACTTGATGTTGCACCTTTAATATGTCATGAAACAAAAGAAACTTGTTTTTAAGATAGAAATGATGTTGGATAATATTGAAACAAGTCTGAAAGAAACTGTAATATTTATTCAAGGAGTTGACATTGACTTCATCGTCGCAGAAGAATTACCGTTAAAGATACACTAGTAGCAGTCAACAATGGCGGATTTTTCTTTAGGCGATTGAGGCGCGCGCCCGGGTTTCATAAATTCAGAGGGCCTCAAAACTTGAGCTCTATTTTTCATAGTAAATTAATTAATAATAGCAGTACTCCCTAAATTACATTAAGAAATAATGTCAGCTATGACATATTTTTCTGGTGGCTAGAGAGCTTAACGATCATGATCCGTAGGTAATAAAATGTTTTTTTATGAGGGGGGTAGTGGCGCCAAATAAAAACCTGCACACAGGCGCCGGACACGGCGTGTTATATAAATGCACATTATAGGGTGTAGTGCTCTGTGCAATGGGTCCACCTCCTCATGGTGCCAGAGGCAAGTACTAGAGTATTAGTCCCTAGAACAAACTGGCTCCGGGAAGCCCCCGCGAGTTGACCTACCAGGCTGGTGACTGCGGCTTTGGGTTCGGAAACTAGCGGAGCTTCCTGAGCGGATGACCCTGGTCTACCATCCATTAGGGATGCGCAATCGATCCCCCAGTCAGCCCCCGTGCTTAGATGATGAAAGGGCATGCTAAGTCTGATGCAAATGCAATGTTGACAGCGTAATACAACGGCTTACAAAAGACATCTTTGGCGTAAGAGATGGGGTGTGCTGAGGTGGCATCTCGGCACCATTCTATCCATTCGCAGGCCTTGCAGTGCTGGGCATGGGGATAGCGGGGAGGAAATCGTTCCCTCATCCGGTGTGAGGTTGCTCTCGACCTTGCTCGGACTTCCTTCTTCGCTGGTTCACCAAGTCAGCCCCCCTTTATGTAGTTGTGGTAAAAATGTTTAGAGGGGAGGGGCCTCAAAATCGAATTGCGCCTGGGGCCTCACAAGTGCTAAATCCGACGCTGGCAGTCGACATAGCCTTTGAATGCTTTGGACTTAAATGGGGTTTACTGCGTGTTTTATATAATATAATATAATTATCAGGCATTTCAAGATTTATATCTTGAGATTATAAAAAAGCGCATATTCTCACTTTTTAAATTTGTGTTCACCTATTTGATTTTTCTACGTCACTCTATATATCGTTAAGCCTCGATGAAAGAGTATTAATAAAAATACAAATAAAATATTCTCTATCAGTATTACAATGGAATCGATAATTTTCGGCTATTCAATTGTGATATATGAATTTATAATACAATGCGTTACTGATTTGACAATCGTGTAATTTTGGAACGATTTGATCGTAAAATATTGCAAAATTCGTGATGCCTTATTGTTTTTATTGGTGTTTCGAGTGTTTTTATGTAATTTTAATTGATATGTAATCCAATTGTGTCACTACTGAATGTTTTATTATTTATTTTCATACATTATTCAGTCGTTATCTTAATTTATTATGGTTGATTATCGTTGTTATTATTATGTTTTTCAATGATATATGGTTAAGGTGACCATATGTAGGTTTTGTACGGGACTGACCCGTTTTTAGCTAGCCTGTCCGGTTGTCCCCAAGCACGGCTACAGGACGCCGAAATGTACCGAAGAATCCTTTTGACGTATGGTCGAAAGTCGGTCTTCTTTGTAGATCCCCATTTCTTTTAGGACGTACACGTTTATACGTTTATGCGGTCCATGGTATACTCAGCAGGCGTCGTCAGCACCACATTTAAAAGGCGTAAATTTTCTTTTATGGTCCAGGTTTCTACGCCGTAATTAAAAATTGAGAATACCAGACTCTGCACTTAACGTTTTTTTGTGTTTTTAGATATCCCCCTGTTTTTACAAATTGTTGATAGCTTTGATATCGCATTTTTAGCCATCCCTATTCGCCTTCTCATCTCCGGCTCACATTTTCCGTTACTCGTAAGTAGTGATCCGAGATAAAGAAACTCTTCAACACTCTCCAGATCCGGAAGATTAACAGATCTGGATAGCTGATTACTCCTGTCGACGATCATCAGCTTGGTTTTAGTAATGTTGATCTCGAGTCCTAGTTTTTTACTTTCACAAATAACTTCTTTGAGCAGATCGGCCAGTCTTCTTCGTTCGTGACTATCGTTATTTTAAATCCGCCTTCTCAGTTTTCAAGAGCTTTTCTCATGATATACTCCCCGTATAGGTGGAATAGGTCTGGGGAGAGTATGCAGCTCGGTCTCACTCCTTTGAGCACCGAAAGCTTTTCCGATGAATCTTTCTTGACTCTGTTGTGCGATGTGTAACGGTGAGCACATTTCTTCTAGCACAGTGGTTCTTAACCTGGGTTCGATCGAACCTCGGGGGTTCGGTGAGTCAGTCTCCTGGGTTCGGCGGAGGTCAAAACACACGCCCGACTTATTGTACAATATTATGAAAAATGATACGACGTATGATATAAGGGTTCGGTGAAGGCGCATATGAAACTGGTAGGGTTCAGTACCTCTAACAAGGTTAAGAATCACTGTTCTAGCACCTTCCATAAATAATTCCAACTCACGCAATCAAACGCCTTTTTGTAGTCTATGAAACACATCACCACCGGTATGTTGAACTTTCTGCTCTACTCTATGATTTGATATTGAGAATTTGCTCTCGGGTTCCTTTTCCTCTAATGAAGCCCGCCTGCTCTTGAGGTATATTCCAATTAGTGGTAAGTTTTCGCAATAATCCTTCCATGTTTCTTTGAATCATATCTTATAGTTTCTTATAGTCATGAGCAATGAAATTCTTCGTATTTTTTAAATGTTTTCAACTAAAATGATATGCTTTATAGTAAATTATGTATATATTCCAGGGCTGCGGAGTCGGAGTTGGAGTTGAAGTCGTGGAGTCAGAGTAAAATTCAGAGTAATACTATTGCCGATGGAATAAAAAACGCCATTCTATGCAGAGAAAAACATTTACTGGACAACGATATTCTATTGACTGGGATCTATGTTGACCCCATGGTTCGATCCATATTGAGGGAAGAACAAATAAATAGAGCTAAGAACGCTCTGTTTGAATTAACCATTCGTATGAAAGGCCTTCGAGTGCGAAACGAGATGACATCAAAAGCAGCTAAGCAGCTCAATCAATACTTGAATTATCATCATCTTCATCCGACACCGCTGAATCTGAGGACGATTTTGAAAAATATCACAATGAACAAGAATAAATAAAAGGTCCTTGTTTGAGTCTCAATAGAGTAGACGTAATAGAGAATCGTAAAAGATTCAGCGTTGATCGTTACAGCATTACCGCCAAGCCAAGTATCCTTAGAGCGGTTATTTTCCGCTATTAAAATCCTCAATTCTGATTTGAGAGCTTCTACGAATACAGGTTTAATATAAGCTATGTTGTTTTTAAGAATAAGTTCTAATAAATAATTAATAGTGTGATCTTGATTTATTTTTATGCATATTACTTTTTAATCGGAGTCGGAGTCGTGTTGTTGGTAAATATCAGAATCGGAGTCAGAGTCGTGTGTTTTTTTATCGACTCCACATCCCTGATATATTCTACATTTTAACTTAAATATATAACTATACATACCCGTCATAGCTTGGAGGTAATTACAATCAAATTATGATTGTTAAAGTTAACCAATAAGCAGATAGTATGGGTGACCTTTCTGAATACTTTGGGGGGGGGGGGGAATGAAGGCTGACGACCTTCATTTCACAAAAAATATAAGCTGGGAAGCGGGCAGCAGCGCTCTTCAGTATAAAAAATCACTGCGGTGCAGAAGGCAACGGGTAACCACTGCACTATATATTCCCATGAAAACCATGTCCATGGTCCTCCTCCATAAGGGGAATCATGCACATGGTCACGTTCCTCAGACTTGAGGGAAAGTGAGTTAATATCTTCTAAAAAAAATATATATAATAATATGTAATCGCTTCACGACTCAATAAAAAATATGACTAAGAAATAAACGTTAAATAAATGCTTAATTTAGTCTTAAAAAAATGTAAATGTCCCGTTTTGGGGTGAAAAATAAATGGTCACCTTATGTATGGCGCATAAACGATGTTAATATGCGTTGTGGCCAAAATGTTAATGTGACAGTTGGCAAACCTGGAACCCGTTCGAAATGTCTGGTGGCGGGAAGGTTGAATATGGCGCGTGCGCGGCCGGCCAGTCCGCTCCGGCCGGTGTGCGGACATGACGTCTCCAGCGCAAGTCGTAAGTAGCGCTCGGCCCCCCGCCGCTCGCGTCTCACTCCTGCCGACCACTGACCGCGTCCTTGAAACGTTTTTTTGCGCGAAACCTGACATCTGTTTGTACACAAAGAATAAAATGGACACTGCGGAGTAAAATTGACATGGAAATTGATAATATTTGAATAAAAGCCGTCGCTACGACGCACGACGAACGACGTGTTTAACGATGCTCTGCCATAAAATCTCAATTCTATAAATAATTATGCGAAAAACACTTCCAAAAAAATAAAAAAAACAACAAAGGTAAAACCAAAACAATGTCCGTCAGATGTTCCGTCAATATTTAATCAAATACATGCGTGTGTATATAACTGCTATGATGTGTGTAAACAAATTGGTGTTAATTTATTTACATTATCTATTTCGAATGTGAATAAAATTGGAAGCCATGTGGTAACGAACATTAACAGAAAAAAAATACTCAATGAATTGTATAACGATAATGATTATATCGTTATGCAAACTATGAATTAATTTAATCGGCTGATCGTATTATAAATGACGTTTATAATTAAAGTGATGATTGCTGACAATGTATCGGCACATCCGAGGATTATATAGAGTTCGTTGTTCTAGTTTTATAGCGACACTTCCTACGCTAATATGTTTTTTAAATATTCATACCATTCGATATGTCCATTAAAAATGCATCGTGTATTTCGCTCACATGTGTATACAATTTTCAGCTGAAGAGTGTCGGTCCGAAGCTAGTACCGTTTTTCAAGACTGTCGCCGTTTACTTTGTCCTGTTCATACCCGTCGACAAGCCGTCAGTATGGGCTATGTTCGTAAAATGCGCTCCGATCCTGAGCCTCATGTTCTTCGTCCTCCTGCACGGAATGAGCCTCGGCGACGAGTAAGTACTTATGAAATCGTATTAATTTTTCGTAAATATATAATGCAGTTTGTTTCGGCGAAATATCGACGTGCTCATAATTAAGTCGGTTGCAGTCAAAAAATATTTGAATAACGCTGGTGTAAACTGTTTCAATGACGAAACCAGTTTATAGAACTCATTGAAATTGACGGGAACTATGCTTAAAAAACTGGTTTTTCCATACGTTAGGATTAACGACCGTACGTCCGAATGCTTTAAATCTATGTGGACGACTGGTTTCCTGCACAGTTTAATTGCAGATCAACTCTCTAACCGAAGAATCACAACGTGACTTATTTATAACGATGTGAATTTATTTATTCGCGGTGAAAAATAATAAAAACGATTTTTAATCGGCTGAAAACGTTTCGTGAGATCGAATAAATTATTTATCATCTCGGAATACAATGTAATAATCGTTCAGACGCTGCCAAAGATATCTGCTTCCCGATTCTAATGAAATAACACAGCGTTTCTCAATATTTTTATGCGTACGACATCCGCACGTTATAATAATCGATTGATTTATTTTACAGATACACATTTTCGCGGCGAATATTGACCGGATTGGTGTTTTCGTGCATCGGAGACGCTCTGCTCGTATGGCCCAACTACTTCCTGCACGGAATGAGCTCGTTCGGAATAGCTCAGATATTCTATATCCTGGCGTTCGGCTTTGAAAAGATGAACTTCTCACTGGCCGTTCCGATATACTCGATTTGTCTATACAGTGAGTATCAAAAAGCAACGTATTGATAACGCAATAAATAAATTACGATCGGGGTTATCAAAAAAATGCTATAAATACATTTTTATTATGTTATTTTTGGCGATAATGTCGCAATATATTTTATTTATGAATGAAACGCACGCGGCGACCGTGAATGTCAATAAGCACGGTTACGTCCGACAATTACTCGCCATTTACGTACGCAATTGACATTATTGTCGAACTGATCGATTCAAATTCGCACGTAAATCATCCTCAATAAATGGAAATATCGACGGATAACGATATTACGCAACCTCGGCTATTTTTAAACGTATTTTTTTTATTAATCCTATCATGATTGAATTTTGAACCGTGATTTTGGAATATAAAAAAACAATATTGTTTAGATTTATTCAGATAAAAAAAATCGTTAATTATAATACTTATTGTTATTCTATTGCCATGATACCTATCAAACAATGGGGCGCAATATTCATTGTATCATCTATTATATCTCGTGACTTAACACATTCCGCACATTTTTTAAATTAACATAGCACTCGAAGGGCAATAAGAGACTCTGGCATGGAAACATCGGGCACCATTCTTAATGATCTTGGGCGGCTCTCAAGGAGGCAAGCCAATGAATAATGAGAGAGGGAATTGGCAGGGGACTGAGGATCAACGAGACCAAGACAAAATACACGCCCATATGCCAAGGACGATTCCTTGAACCCCTGAGAGTTGAAGACTTTACATAGCTCACTTATTACAAAAAATAATGAAACCAATTTGGAAGTACGAAGAAGAATCATGCTGGCAAACCGGTGTTACTTTGGACTTCAACGGAATCTGCAGGCGAGATTCCTCTCAAAGAAGACTAAAGTCAAGCTCTATATGACCTTCATCGGGCCCGTCCTAACATATGGGTCGGAATGTTGGGCTCTAATAAATCAAGATCAGCGACAACTGAGTGTCTGGACAGTCAGCCGCTGAAAAGGCTTACGATTAAAAAGCCTTCCTGTCCCTGAAGGAAAGGAAGACCAAGGCCGAGTTGGTTGGACTGTGTGCAGAGGGACATTGCATCATTGAATCTTACCAGAAGGGTGTTGGATGAGGCCAGGGCTCTACAATAGAGCTGCTGCGACTATGATGATGATGATTACATTTAAAAAAAACATAACGCTCATTTGAATAATCATTCGATTGCAGAATAATCATCGTTTCATCTTTATTTCATATTTTTAGTATGTAAATGTATTTATTCAGTTTTTGGGATGAAACATTTATAAAATTTTATACCTCGGATAATAAGTGTTTAACATCGGCCAGAAGCTACCGTTCTGCTAAGCATTACAATCGTTACTTGTCCATCGAAGCTGTCTTTTAGGCTCTCATCTTCAAAGTCTTTGGATTTTCCACTGCATTTTAAATCAATCTCTATCCAATGTTCTTATAATAAGGTCTTCATACGATGAAGACGTTCAGGACTGACTGATTGAGCCAGCCTCCACGGAAGTCCAACTTTTTCTTTAAAAGATTCACAGGGCTTCATTGCTTCTTAATAATACATAGTGTGCAAAACTTCAATTAGCACCCTTATTCGTCTGGTGTGCTTGAAAATGACGGTTTTAAGGATGCTCCAAATTTTCCGGCGCCTGTGTGTGCCGCACAATTTGGCCATATGGCTCCTGATTATAAGCATAGTTTAATAATTAATTAGGGTGGGTGGTGTAGAATCGTTCATTTTATGTTTTTAAGTTGATCTTTGGTTATTTTTGTGGTATGTGGTCGAGCGTCATCGTGTTACAAAAACATATGCTAGCGATTGACTGGGGCGAGGCGTTTTTTTCTTCAATTGTTCATGTGACCGATCCAACTGATCACAACAAAGCTGTCCTATTATTGTTGGTTGCTATGCCTCAAAATGAATCATCCCATCGCACGAAACACAATAATATTTTTTTCTGGTGAGCTTTGGTATCTGGCCTCTTGATAGTCGATGACTTTTATATCCCTCGTTCAAGTAGGGAACCAGATGGCGTTAAAATGGCGATTTCGATTGCAATTCCAGTAGCTTTTTAAAAGCATTTACCCGTTCAGCTCATGCGGTATCCATTTTCCGATGGATTTAACATGTCTTTGCGCACTTGATCAAGAATATCCAAGAGCCTCTGCAATTTTTTCAATGGACGAGACGACACATTACTCGTGGAAGTTCAGAGGACAAACCACATAGTAAGTGATTTTCAATGTCTTCGATTGATCCACAATTTTTATTTCGAAGCGAATCCTTAAAAAAACCTAAAGAGATGATGGTTTACACCGAGCTCTGATCGTTTGACATGTCCGAGGATTCTTGATCCGAATCTCCTCAATTGTGGCTTTTCAGGATCCTCTGAATTCCGCATCTTGCATCGCAGCTACTACTGTGGAGTCTATCGTTTCTTCTAGTGAGATGTGTAGAATCCTTTTGAGACATGTAGTCGAGAGTCTATCTTGTTTTTTGTTCCCCATTTCTACTAGGACAGAAACGTATGTGTGTTTAGCAGTCCATGGTATTCCTGGCAAACATCGGTATCACCACATTACAAAGGCGTCAATTTTTTGTTCATATTGTCTGTTAAGGTCCAATTTTTATGCCTTATGTAAAAATGGAGAATACCAGAACTAATTAGTTTTAATAATCCATAACTCTTAAAAGACCCCCTTGAACGGAAAGAGGAATCTAATCCAAGATCACCGACGGTTGGGACGTAGAAACAAGTGCTTACTTTCGAAAGAATCACTGTTTGTTCTCTTAAGATTATTGTAAAGGATCTACTTCTCATCACCAGTAATAGTCCTTTGCAGAAATGCATAAATTTCATGTTTCAATATTGTAGGCAACAGTTCACGTAGAATCCAAATTTCTTGTCATTCTTGCAATATTGTTGGAACACGTATGGTCTTCTGCGGCAATTGCTTCATCTTCAGATGCCCTGTCCATTATCGAACTTATGTGATCCACATGTCGTTGTGTCCCTGGAACAATTCTGGAGCTCCCAATCCGGCCCAGTTGCGAATATTGCAGAGACATGACAGCTTCCTCCTACCCAACAATCCTTTACCTTCTACATTTCCCTCCACGATGGACTGCAAGGCAATACCTTGATCCACGAGTCGGCTATTGCGATCTCTCATCAGATTAAAGTCCGATATACGATGCATACAAAGATCAATGTACATCGTATAATTTTTATTCTTTTTTTTTTATAGTTCTGACTGTCTTCTCGGAAAAAACGACGGGACTGTACGAATACGGAGTTCCCGTCTACTCGTTCCTGCTGATGACTATGGTATGGCGTGCCAACCGCACGCATCAGATTCTCTCACAATCAGTGGACGTGGACCGAGATATGCTCCTGCCTCGGCGGAATATCGTTTGCGTTATCGGACGGAGTGATCGGATTCGATCGCTTCAACGCGCCCCTGCCGTACTCTCAGGTATGATCCACGAATAAATCCACGAATCGATCACGTCATTAATATTACGAATTGTTCGCAGGTGATGATAATGACGACGTATTATTTGGCGCAGCTGGGGATAGCGCTGAGCGTCGTCGACTCCAGCTCCGTGTACAAGCAGCAAAAGTTGATGGAGAACGAGTCCGTCGACGACGCGACGTCTTCCAATGTCGACACAAAGTCCGTTCCTCTCGTTAAGAAAAATAAAACGCAATTATCCGACGCACAGTGTAACTAACGTCTCTAATATCAAACACGACTGATCCTCTCAAACTATTTTTTAAACGTATATTTTATAATATAATCGAGATGTACATACTTTCTATAGCGGGATCGAGAACGCCAGCGGAACAAATACGAAACGCACATATTTTTTTAGTTACGTCTTTAAAAAAAACACAAAGAATCAATATCGCCGGACGTTTCTTACGTTGTTCCGTAGAGTTTTCGACGCGATCCGTACGCCGGTCCATTGACGATGCCGCTCTTATGCAAGAGTCAGAACTTTGTTGATATGTAAGCTGTTTACTGACACGCCAATGACTGTTGCTGTGATAATAATTTACGACTCGTGCATTAGACGTGATCTAATATTACGGACGCAATGCTTATTTTTATTTATTGCAAACGAAATCTCCGTGTTTCAATTTATGAGCAATATTACGCGGTAATCTCTACATTGTTGTTTATTTTTAATATAAAATTGTATCGAGGTTTTATCGTTAGTAGACGTTTTTATACTCCCCCCCCCCCTCACAATTAATAGACTGTTCCTAGACGTTAGAGTTTAAATTAGAACTTGCATATTACAATATAACTAGAGAGAGAGAGAGAGAGAAATGTTTAAATACACTTATTACTAGATTATATAAACACTTGAGAATAGAAAATGTAAGTTTCCGAGGACGTATGGCAGTGAGAGTTCAAGATATTATTATTATTATCGTTATTAAAATAATAATTGCACATAGACTGGTAGATTTTAAATTTTATTAACTCTACGATGATACGTATAATGTATTTTTCTCTATTTTATTCACTTGTACATTTGAACGTTTATAGTCGACATGTATTTTATTTTTAGTCCATCCGATTCGGATTGGTTATAGGACGTTAGGTGACATTTTGTATGTAAACGAGGCGTTTAAATGCCGTTTCGTTACTATCGTACTTATCGGTATCGCATTGTGATGAACCTGAGAAAAGTTATAAAACTTTCTTTTTTTTTTTTTTTAATCACTCGTTTACGTATGTTGACATTCAATTATCTATATATATATATTTTTTTTTTCGTTTTGTTTATTTATATTATTTTATCTTTGTATAAAATATATTTTTTAACAATTTTACTACGAGCGTTTTATTGATATTTTCGTCCGCCGCAATATTTATAGAAAACACACTCTCCCGCCACATGGAACACGGTTAATAAACAAGTGTACGATTTCTGGCGTGGAATGTTGCCAAAGTTTTAAAAGCGAACGTCGCGCTCGTCACGTCGAATCCTCGTTACCGTTTAATAGAAAATTGGCAAGCGAACAACAAAAAATTGTTCAAAGTGTAAATCATTTTTATTACAATTTGCACAATTACAATGTATGTATTATTGTAAACAGCCGTTTCATAACGAGATCAGATCCATTTGCAAACGTTCTACAACCCTAAAGAGGGAAGCGACGTCCATATGGCAAGATTGTGCGGCGCACACAGTCAGCAAGAGGGATCATGTTAGAGCAAAATCCTTTTTTGACAACATTGGAGATTGCAGAAAGGCTTGATTCAGCTCAACAAACCATTTCGTACCATATTCGGAATTAGTATTGGTGTGGAAATATGGTAACTGGGGATGAAAAGTGGATTATCTATGAAAACATCGTAAGGAGAAGAGCATATCGTGAATCCGGAAATCTGCCCTTCCATTTCTAAACCCAAGTTGAGCCTGAATAATAGAATGTTGTATATGTGATGGGACATTCGAGGACCGATACATTTCGAGCTGTTGAAACCGAACGAAAAGAGGCCGGCAATGTTCAATAGGAAGGACATCATCCTGCTTCATGATAATGCTAGGTCACATACTGTTTTGGGGACTCGTCAGACACTCGCAGAGCTAGGCTGAAAATTCTGTCGCATCCACCATACTCCCCGGACCTAGCACCCTCCGATTATCACTTGTTTCTGTCCTTACAATTTTATTTACGGCACAAAAATTCAAAAACGAAGGATATCAGACAAGCACTAGTTCAATTTTTCGCCTCTAAGGATAAGGCATTTTTTAAAAATGGGATAAATAAATTGCCATCACGCTGGCAAGAAGTCATAAATAATGATGGAAATTATATTATTCAATAAAGTTTATTCAAGGTATGAAATATTTATTATTTTGTTAATAACGGACAGAACTTTCCAATAGACCCAATATCATCATCATTCATTTGTCAGCCACAAGACTTTCACTCGCTGAGGACATGGGCCTTAACAAACTCTCGAATGGCACGTGACGTGAGGGCTCCTCTTTCGTATCTATACCGCAGGGACTCAAGCCGTCTTGGTATGCGGTTTTTTGTAAAGAGTTTCCCTCTCTTGGCCATTGCTGGCACGAGTGAAAAGTAGCGAGCGACCACACACACATAGACTGAGTGACGTGAGACTTAGGTTCCTTTGGCCTCGACTGCCATATGAGAGTTTTGTAAGTCCCATGCTTTAACGAGTGAGAGCCTTGTTGCTGATGATATAAGTAATTGCTTGTAGTTTTTTCAAACACTCTAGGCCAGTGGTTCTTAACCTGGGTTCAATCGAACCCCAGGGGTTCGGTGAGTCAGTCTCCCGGGTTTGGTGGAGGTCAAAACACACACCTGAATTATTGTACGATATTATGAAAAATGATACGACGTATGATATAAGGGTTTGGTGAACGCGTGGGTAACGTGTGGGTAAAGCGTGCATATGAAACTGGTGGGGTTCAGTACCTCCATCAAGGTTAAGAACCACTGCCCTAGACGTACAAAGACGACAATTGATGTTCTGCACACAGGCGCCGGATACTCTAAATGCTTCTTTCTACATTGCTCGACTTTTAACAGTGGACTATGTCCGGAGTATTTAATTTTGTAGAGATCTACAATCTACGGAAGGTGTCAGAAAAATATTTTTCATTTAATATTCAGCGTTGATACTAACAAGTGAAGTGGAAATAACTTCTCTACTTCAATTATATCCTTAACCTCGTCATCTGACGTATAACGAATGCATTTAGGTATATATTCATTTATTTACCTTCAATTAAAAGAACTACAACAGCAAGAGTAGATCTACAGATAGATCAAAGTCCTCCATTGACAAGTTTAAGCTTACTCATCTCTCTGCACTCTTCTACATTATTTCCGAACAAGTCGACATACTCCCGGCTATCATCTTTCTAACATGACACTCAAAGCAATGAAGAATGTCAAATTATTTCTACGGTATATTCACAGAAAAAAGGATGTCTATTAGTGAGGAACAACTTCTGCAAAATTTAGAGCCTAATTCAAATATAAAAGAAAATTTAACCTAACCCTACTTTTCCTAATACAAAAGAACATAAAGCATACTAACCTAACCTCAACAAATAATAACATGTGCTAATATAACCCTACTTAACCTACTATTTTATGAGTTATTCGAATTATTTAAATGTTGATATTCATTTGTTTTTTTTTCAATACTGACTGGATAATTAGATGGCGAATGGCGCAAACGTCACTCTCGATTTGTCTTCAACTTCTCCACAAGAATAGATCCGAGACAATCAAGATGTCACAACGATAATTGAGTGATACCATCTGGATAAACTATGTTTTTGTCTTGTACCCGCCATAACATAACCTCTTCACATACTATCAAAATTAAGCAGAAATAAACGATTTAAAGAGAAAAATCATTGGTTCTGCCAGTTAAAACAATGGAATCTATAGAATTATATTATGAACTGTAAATGGACGATAGAGCAGTTATTCCAATGGAAAAAGCAAATATAACACGAATACTATGTTACGGAGAGACGGAAGGGTCCAATGATCCGTGTCTCGGTCACACAACGATAATAACTTATGGAAAAAATCAAAGATGTTTTTTCTTAACCGATCTGTCACAACGGTTCAAAGCCAACGGCGTCACCCGATGGGGTTTATTTACTATGGAAAATAGACCCCAAGCATTTTAAGTCAAGATATTGATGAATTCTTGGATGGATTATTCTAATAAAAATAGTTATTCATGATATGCGAACTCGGCGATGACCTGTCGCAGACTGAAGCACTCCGCCGTCAATGATTATTTATATTCAAAGAGTTATTCGAGAGTAATCAAAAACTTGGGGTCCCAAATAGACGCCATCGGCATGGTTAGGTAAAAAAAAAAACCGTTAATCCGGAAGATAGTAGATTCGTCCTGTCCCCATCGCAAACATAACCTCTCCAACGTTATAGAAACTCTGAATCGGGGGAGGACTGAAGAAGAAACATCCTTTCAAGACAAAATATACGGCAAATATCGAGTCTAGGTGAAGTCTAAATCCCATTCCGAGATATTATTTGATATTCGTCTAACATTAACGCTTTTTTTCTCTTAACAATATTCCGTTCACTATTCTTTTCTGTCTTTTTATTTAAATTCCAACAATGTATTCACGATATTGATTTCCTATCATTACATAAATAAAATGAATAATTTTTAATCAAACAATAACGATTATTTCTAATAGAAATAATTTATTACATAAATTATTATCAAGAATTTTTACAAAACAGGCATAAATTCATTTTCAAAAATCGCTGTAATATTATATACAGCCACGATTTTATATCACATAGTTTATGTATTTTACGAACATATTACCTCATTCAAAAAACAGAATAGTAAAAGTGATTAAACATTATTTAACGGACGTATAACACATTTTGACATTATAACGTAATCGATAACACATATTAAATAATAGTTAAATCAATTAAAATAATAATTAATACGAGAGTGTCGAATGGAGTGTAATTAATTATAAAAATGAAGGTTTTATTAAGGCATATAAGGCAAACGTTATGAATAATTATACTTACATCCATTATAACGACTTTAATAGAAAGAATTTCGTTAGATATATTGTATTTATGTGCACTCATCTAAACAGTGCATACAGCAATAAATTAAATATACGAGAGGCGATCTTTACATAATCATTATTTCGTATATCCAATTTATTTTAATAAAATGTATTATTATTTGTAAAGCGCATTATTCTCTCCTTAAGTTATCCAATCTGGCTTGCAGATCTGCATCGGCATCGCTCTCGACGCTGCCGCAGCCGCCTCCGCCTCCACCGCCGCCAGCCATTGCTGCGGAAGGTTGAGCTGGTTGTTTCGCTGTATATAAAAAATAATATGAAACAAAAATATCACTCATAATTTAAATATAATCAAAAGACGAATACCCTTGGTAGCCAACGAGCCTGTCGCTTGCGGTAATCCGGAAAGCTGGTCGTTCAATTGTAAACCTAATTCGTCTAGGATCTGAGTAACGACGGCATCGCTAAAAAAATCAATACGTTAATAATATAATCAATTAATAACAATCAGCCCTCCTATAACGAAGAAACGCGTTATAGAAACCAAAAGCACGTATACAAAATTTTATTTTATTACATATTTACGTAATTTGACCTTGAAAATTTAAGTTCTAGATGAGAGCGCTATAGAAGGGACTGGCGAACTCGTTATAGAAAACCACTGTATAGCAGGGAGCGTATGCGGGTAAATTTCCAATGCGGACCCAATGCAAAATATAGCTTAAACTCGAATTGACTTAATTTATCGGTTCAAGATGTTCCCAATCCCTAGGATCAAAATAATAAAAATGCATTTTGGACATGTTGGAATACGTATGTGGACGACATGTGTTTTAACAGAAGCGACAAATCATCCCTCCTATAAAGCCCATGCATAAATGACCTTGTTCAATGTCACGCAACATTTTTTACAGTCACCCAAATGGCATCGATCCTTCTTTTATTTCGTGCGGCAACGTATTATTTTACATATTTACGAAACGTGAGCTTGAAAATATACGTTCTAGAAGGGAGAGCTATAGGACGTACTGTTAAATTTGTTATAGAAAATCGCAGTATAGCAGGGAGCGTTATAGGAGGGTTTTTTCTGCATGCGAGTAAATTTCCAAATGCAAAATATACAAAGACCAAAATATCAAAATATACAAAGTATCAAAATATACAAAGACCAAAGATCAAAATAAACAAAGACCTTGTTTTTTGCATTTTTGAAGGGACTGATGAAAAAAACGCAATTATAGGGAAAACGTAGATTTGGGGTGAGAATCGGGATTGTAAAAATTGTACCCAAATAGCGGGAAACGTGAATTCTGGGCATGTATAAACGGGGTTTCCCTGTATTTGAATACATATCGACCCTTCTATAGAGCAAAGAATGGGACCACGTTATGGAAACCCGCCTTATAGAAGGCTAGGCAACTATAAAGAAAATCAAAGTTAGCGTTTTTTAATTGCTTTTTATAAATAAGAACGAAATCGATGCATTAAACATTTTTCCATTCACATTTTTTATAAAAAGGCACTGTAGAATTGTTGACTATTTATGTAATTTGACCTAGAAAATAGAGCGATTTGTAGAACACGGCAAGCTAAAAGGAAGCATTATAGGAGGGACTTTCGCACACGTCGCTCTATAGCAGGCAGCGCTATAGAAGGGTTGACTGTGCCACAAATTACACGTAATGTAACTTGAAATTATTTAAATTTCAGACAAAGTTTCAATTTAACGCTAAAAACGACATCTAGTTGAACTCGTAACTTTAAAATTACATTTTTTGTGAATATATTCCGATTCCTTAGTAGACGTTGCATCTAATATATATATATATATTTGAGGTTAAAACCATACACCCGAAAGATGTCGAAATTCTCGTTACATACATATGTATCTGTCACCCCGGGATGACCGTTAAAGGATTAAAATGAGGCTTAAAAAGATATTTGATTCTCTTAAATTAGAGCTTAAAGTCACGAGTCTTTGCAACATTAATTAGGGTTTTTGTGTGCAAGGGCACGCCGCTAAATGGCTAGATTGTGCGGCGCACATAAGCGCCAATAAATTAGGGACGCCAAAAGTGAAAACTCGTTTTTACGTTCTTGAAGGGTCTGATAAACATTAATTCCAGGCACGTAAAAATGGGGTTTCACTGTAAATAAATTTTTCAGCATTGACCCTTTTTTATTTTACGCGGGAATGTATTGTATTACATATTTACAAAATATGTCCTTGAAAATTTACGTTCTAGGAGGGACTGTCGAACTTGTTATAGAAAACTGCTATATAGCAGGTAGCGTTATAGGAGGGTTTTCTGTATTGTATTAAATTAAAATCCATACGTTTCTTCTTCTTCTTCGTCGTCCTCCATCGCATCGTCCATTGCATCGTTTATCATTTCCTCTTTCATGTCCATAATTTCAGACTGTTTCTCGAAATCCTATAAAATAAAATAAGCCGATAATATTCGTCGTACGTTAATTTAATCATATCGATGCTTACGTGTAAAATTTTTTGAATCTGTGGCAAATTCAATTGTTTATTCATATTCTGCATAGCCCTTGTCACTCCTTGCATGGCGACCGCCATCGTGTTCTGAGACTTGAGCGTTTGAATCTTCAACGATACGGCTTGAATATTCGCCTTCATCAGCATGAATTTCCGAACGTACTTTCTAGTCCTCACAAGATCTTTTGCCATGATTTTTACAGCGTCCTGAAAAGCAAACACATACAAAACATCCGTGAATAAATTTATTTAATATTAACTCACCATCTGTCCTTCCTTAGCGAGTTTTTTAATATCGGCGATAACTTTTTTCTCTTGCTGTTCCATCTTCATCTTTTCTCGGTCCAATTCTCGCATCGCCTTATTCAACGCTCGTTGATTATTTCTGAGCATTTCATCGGGACTCAGCTTGCGTCCGAATAACCACTCCATATTGATCGATGTCTGCAAAACAAGATATTGTATTTATTAATTTACTCGATGATGAAATATCATATTATAACTATATTAATATATTATTTCGATATACGACCGTTTACTGAATGTATGAGATCTTATCTATACCTTCGAAAAGCCGTGACAAATACAGATCTCTATTTACGATTGATGATTCATATTTTAGTGTATGAGACAATATGCCGGATTGACAAACGAGGAGAAAGCGCCCAATTCGCGCCGATATTTAATTGGATCAAATTTAAATTATAAGACTTACTATTTATTAAATGCTGCACTAATAAAATCAACTGACAAACGTCAACAGTAGTTTTTCAATGGCGTCATCCGCTGTCAACACCAAGTTTTGGCCCAAACACAATTTTTCGCGTCCAGCGTCACAGCTGACACTTTATAGATAATTATTGTTAAATGGTAATGACTTTAAAAACAAGTGGGGTATGATTAGATTGAAGTTCAACTTCCTTTTTTTTTAAACGGATACGAATACGCTGTTCGCATATTTCAGCTAATTATTTTTTTTTATCAGGAGAATGTGTGTGGGGCAGTGCCCCGGTTGCCCCTGGTAATATTTATACAATGTATATTACCTAAGATAATAAAATGAGTAAGAAATTTTTTTTTTTTTTCAAGTCAGCATCCTTGTCTAAAAATTAATTATGGCTCTCCAGGATCCTCTGCATTCCGCATCTGGCTTTATATTGTATAATTTAATCTGATTTTATTAATATTTATATTATATTTTGTATTAATTATGACGTTGGCCATATTTTGGTCTAAAGCGCCGCAATTCAGGCCTCTTCAAATGAGCGCGCGAATCGCCGGTGTTTGACAGTCGTGACGGCAACATGAGCACCCTGGACACTACGGAGCGGCGTTTACGGCTTGTACCATGGGTGGAGAAGCATCGTCCGAGCACGTGGAACGAGATGGCGGGACATGTCGATACGGTGACTCGACTGGCGGCCTTTGCGAAGGCCGGAAATGCGCCACATCTACTGCTGGCCGGGCCACCAGGTGTCGGCAAGACTACGGCCGTCCTCTGCTTGGCACGTCAGCTGCTGGGTCCGGCTTACCGAGATGCCGTGCTTGAACTCAACGCATCCAACGACCGAGGCATCGACGTTGTGCGCAACAAAATCAAGATGTTCGCTCAGCAAAAGGTACTTTTTAAACTCATAATTACATATTCATCGTGCTATGTATAATCCTAATATTCTAGGTGACTCTGCCGCCGGGACGTCATAAAATAATCATATTGGACGAAGCCGATAGCATGACGGAGGGCGCACAGCAGGCTCTGCGTAGAACGATGGAGCTATACAGCAACACGACGCGTTTTGCATTGGCTTGCAATAACAGCGAAAAAATAATCGAGCCGATACAATCGCGTTGTGCAATATTGCGATTTTCGAGATTGAGCAACGAACAAATATTAGCGAAGGTATACTTCCGCGATGACATATCTTTGGATTTTTTAATAATTTTCGTTATGATTGATTTTTAGATAATAGAAATTTGCAAAATAGAAAATTTATCTCATTCGGAAGACGGATTGAAAGCTATCGTGTTTACGTCGCAGGGTGATATGCGACAGGCTCTGAATAATCTGCAGTCTACGCACAATGGATTCGGACATATTAGCGAAGAGAATGTATTCAAAGTGTGCGACGAGCCGCATCCACTCCTCGTCCAGGAAATGTTGGAGTATTGCACTAAAGGAAATATACAAAACGCTTACAAGGTATTTTTATTTAAACGTATTTTCATCGATGCCGTATATAGAATAAAAATAATATAATAAATTTATTTTTTAGGTTATGTCGAAGCTGTGGAAACTAGGATACGCCGCCGAAGACATAATAGGCAACATATTCAGAGTATGTAAAGATTTGCATATAGACGAAACGCTCAAATTAAAATTTATAAAAGAAATCGGTTTCACGCATATGAGAATTGTCGACGGAATCAACTCGTTGATGCAAATGTCCGGACTCTTGGCCAGATTGTGCTATGTCGCCAAAGGCGGCATACCTATGAATTAAATATATTTAACGTTTATATCCCAGACGTCCCGAATCTGATCTCTTTTCTACTCGATATCCCAAGACTTTCCTCTGATGCTCCCATCTCTTATACTCCATATAACTTATTTTTCCATTCAGCTCTTTATAGGCTATATCTCTTTATTTTTAACATGATTGAATAATAAAACATATTTTAATTACAACGATATATGTATTATTACGTTATGCCGTTACAGGTAACCCCCGTTAATCGCAAGTGATACATTCGATACATCCCAAAAAATTGTACAAAGCTGCTTTCCCTCTCTTAAAACCCGATTGATCCGGCCTCATGCGGTGTGGGTGAATGGCAAGGGATGGAACTGTGTTCGACATTGTCGGCACTGCTTCCATCCGAACGAGTTTCCTCGTTACTGCGGCCTGGGACCTGAAGGACGGGGCGAGTTTGTAAGGAGTATGGCTAGGGAGCCGGGTCAACCTAGCCCGGGATAGTCGTATCTCTACCTCAATTACTGATCACAGAGAGACTAAGAAATGTTACCGGGTCTTAACAGGCCAGAGTGGCGAGTGTGCTATCTTTCGGTAATCCAGGAATATCCTGGGTAAACTATTCGAAAAAATTATCTGCTGGAGTCCTTCCTGCGAGTCAATGCGCCTCCATCGTCATACCATTACGGCTTTCGCTCGGGACAATCAACTCAGGATACCCTACAGATTGTGCGTAGTTACATCCAACGCCATTTCTAGTGCGTTTGACAGTGCTTGGTGGCCTGCTATATTATCTAAACTCAAGTCACGTAACGTCCCAAGCGAACTTTATGCGGTAATTCACAGTTATTGCAGCGATAGATGGATCCTAATGGATGCCGGTGACGAAATTATTACCTCGCCGATCGCTACTGGGACCCTTATCTCCGATGACGTCTTCAGAATCCTGCTACCGCCCATCTGCACCATCATAGGATAGCCGACGACTTGCTCGTTCTCGTAAGCGGTGATACCCGCCTCCAAATAGAGCAAAAAGCGAATGCTGCCCTGTCGGATATTGGATCTTAGGCGAATCCAACAAGTTATGCTTCGCCTCTGCCAAATGCTTTGGAGTCTTGCGGAAAGGCTCACTGTAGAGGCCTCCTTGTGATGGATTTGTGAACGAGGGTAACTTCTCCATCAAACTAGTCGGACGCTTTCTGGGCATCATCCTGGATTCAAACCTAGGTATGACTGCCCACACGGGATCATCGACATGGCTAAACACTCGATTGGGTGCTTCAGCCGAGTGGCCGGTGTCGATTGGGGACTTCATCATCTGAACTCATAAAGCATGCATGTTGTCTGTTCAGCGCCGTCTTATTTCTGGACAAAGCTTACCACTCATCATGATGACCAGGGCATATAGAATATAGCGGGTGTCCTTCCGCTCGACCTAGAGCTCCAGACACGTGTTGCTATGTGGCTCATCCCTCGTGGTCACCAAGCGCTTATTGGAAGCATGGCCCTAAAAAGGAGTCTTCACAAAGCTGCGCTGGATGTGTGGCAGACACGTTGGATGCTCGAAGATGAGCTGGATCTGTCCTAATCACTACGTGTCCCAATTCATAACAGGACATGGATCGTTTAATCTGCAAAGGCTGGGCCCGAAGAACGACCCTAGCTGACTGCTGTGGTGATCTTGAACAATCCTCGGAGCATATTTTGTTGGACTGTATATAATTCTCTACTGAGATAGAAACTTTGTTTAACGTGGTAAGGCAGTCTGGCCTAAAATAGTTCTTCTAGGTTGTCCAATGGTGCTGTGTCCGCCACGTTGGCTTGTTAAAGGCGGTCTAATTTCAGACCTCACCGTAAAACGGCCCCGCAAGGAAGACCTCACTAATAACTTCCCTACAAAGTTTCGGTCGAGGCTCGCTCCAACCTGGATTTCGTGCATTGTAATTTAATTGAGAGGCTATTTACCTCTTACAAGCCACCTGTAAGGTCCCTTAGACCGGGCCAGGTCTTCCTCGTTATTTTCTCCTTGACCACGACTGGGCGGCTCCTGGTTGCTGACATACAACAGCAACTATTATCCACCCTTGTTCTTCCATTGTTATGGATTCTAGGCTAGTATGACCTGAGTGGCTGATGGTGGATGGAACGTGGCTGATCGGGACCTGAGTGCTTGATGGGGAGATGGAACCATGGGGTTTTCTTGATTTCAGCCTGCCTGGGGGAAAGTGTTTAAGGTCTTTGCTTACTATATACTTCTTATCGCTTACTTGGTATCTCCTTCATAGTTTTCTAAAGGCAAGTCGCAAGTTTGTCGGCACTATGTAGCAGGGAGTAAGTAATCAAGCAAGGGTGGTTGACCTTACGCAACCTGAGAATCCTCATTGCATGTGGTGGCTGTTTTGACCTTGACCCGAAACGATTCCCCGTCACCTAAAGGGCATTATGCCATCTCTGCCGGCCCTGGGCTTCCTCCATCCATTGCCTAAGCCTCAACAGAGACGCGCCCGCCTCAACCCTGGCTTTCCACCGTAGTCTCGGCGAGTTTCTCCAGCCAGAGAGGGGTCTATTATGTCGTCTGTATTCAGGAATGTTGTTACGACATTGTTGTTTACATTTAAATCAGTTTGGCCATTAACACTTTCGTGGCCGGTGATGCATATGTTGCATCATCACTCGTTCGATCATTGCCGGCCGCATGATGTCACATATGCATCATGATCGTGTCAACTGGACGTCAGTGGATGAATTTTTATATCTGCAACTGCTAATGCAACATCTATTTGAAGTATTCACTAGCGCAAGTTTTTGGTAATTTGATGCGGCCACGGTAGTGTTAAGGCGATTGAAGTATCGCTTCCACCGGCTTAATATCTCGGCTCGCTCCGAGATTAGCACTCCTTCATCTTCTATTGCGGATGATCTAATCATACCAGAGCTCATCACCATTTTGATATATCTTGGTTTACAATAGTCCTATTTCGTTTATATTAAAAATTAAATTTGGTGAATAATTACACCTTGCCACAATTTTACGGAACTCTCGGGATATTTTTCAGTTGATTTTACGTCTTGCACTAGCCGATTTACCTATCATTTTGGGGCTTTTACAAATTTACCTGTTACAAATATTTTTTTTTGATGGACGAAACAGGTAGGATTAAAGTGAAAAACCAAGTTTCAACATATTAACAAATTTAATATTTATATAAACTATGGCAATGTTGTAGAAAACTAAAAACATGTTGACACTACACTATGAGTAGAACTTAATTATTACCCGATACATATTGTAATCCCGCAATAAAACACTCGCATCATCCGACTCATATACGAAGCCGTTATAATTATTCGATATCAATAATTTGAGACAAACAGAATATTGAAGAATAAATTTAGAAATATCTACGGAGTGTTTCGACATTGCATAGAATTTAAACGCGATTTTTATCTCGCAATGCCGAGATTCACCGACTCGAATACGCTAATTGGCTCCCTTTTTCTCTTTTTTAATATCCTCGTCTATATTTTCACTAGTATTTGCGTTGCTTGATTCACTATTCACATTATTATCCGTAGTATCTTTGGATTGAGCGCTATCGCCTTTCGGTAATGATATTTTATCCTTGATGGCGTCCCTGATAGCATCGACGATGTCGAGCGGTTCGCCGATAGCGACCTTGCCTCCTGAAAATAGATGAAAACGATACGTTATACGAATATATATCTATGCATAATTTATTATTGAAATATCATACTTGTGATCTATCCGAAAATCTTTCTTTTCATTTTACCGATGAAACCTTCATTTTTTTCGCTAATCCCATCGCTTTTTGCAAAATCCGCTTCGGTTTTGATTTTCGATTTATTTTTTGCGTCATCGCTAGAAGATGTCGATTGCTTAGTGCCTAGAGACGAGTTAAGAAAAATATGAAAGCTCATTTTAGAAAGATTCGGGGATAGCTAAGCTCAGTACCGCACAAATATATCAATTTTTTATTATGTGCGATTTATTTACGTCCAATATTCTTTTGCATGTGGATTTAATTTATCCATTATGCAAAAAATATTGGCATCGTGTATATATTGAATAAGAGATGAGGGATAGAACACGAATAAAACTACATTTGAATGTATGAACATCTCGTATATTCATAAAATGATTTTGCACAAATGTAGTCGCCTAATAAATGCATCATAAAATCTAATAACAATCTACATATTCTACAAAATAAATAATAAACGCTCGTCAGGCATAGCAAAAAATTTGATTCTGCAAAAACATATTATACTCGAAGAAACCGTTGAACCGAAAGACTAATCACAGCTAAAACCGTACTCGCCGCACAATTTGGCCATATGGACGGCACACCCCTGCCCTTGCACACAATCACCCTAATCAATGTTGTAAAAGACTTTAATCTCTAATTTAAGCGCTCATTTTAACCCTTTAACCGCTACGGTCATCCCGGAGTGACAAACATGCTATTATCACACTGGTATACGAGAATTTCGACATTTTTTAAGTATGGTTTTAACCTCAAAAATATATTATAGATACAACGTCATCCAAGAAATCGGAATATATTCACAAAAATTGTAATTTTAAAGTTACAAGTTAAACTAGTTGTCGTATTTGGGTCAAATCAAAACATTGGAATATCTAATTATGTGTTATCTGTGCTACAATCAACCCTGCTATAGCGCTGTCTGTTATAAAGCGGCGGTCTCTTATAGTGCTCCTTTCTAGCGCCTTTTTCTACAAAACCCAAAATTTTCAAGGTCAAATTACATATTTCGTAAATATGTAATACATTGCTCATTTAAAATATATGAAAAATGTTTAATGCATTGATTTCGTTCTAATTAACAAAATACAATAAATAAAAACCAAACCCCAATTTTTGTATGCATGGCTAGTCTTATATAAAGCGGGTTTCTATAGTATGATCCCTTTCTTGGCGTTATATACGATATGCATTCAAATACAGCGAAACCCTGTTTATATGTGCCCGGAATTCACGTTTTCCCGCTATTTGGGTACAATTTTTACAATCCCGATTCTAAACCCAAATCTACGTTTTCCCTCTAATTGCGTTTTTTTTATCAGTCCCTTTAAAAAAGCGAAAACAGGATTTTTGTTTATTTTGATCCTCGGGATTGAGAACATCTTGAACCCATCAATTAAGTAAATTAGAGTTTTGGGCATATTTTACATTTGGAAATTTACTCGCATGCAGAATAAACCCTCCTATAACGCTTCCTGCTATACTGCGATTTTCTATAACAAGTTCAACAGTACGTCCTATAGCGCTCCCTTCTAGAACGTATATTTTCAAGCTCACATTTCGTAAATATGAAAAAAGGGTCAATGTTATTTGGTTGACATTAAAAAATATCACGCGACATTGAGCAAGGTCATTTAAAATACACAAATTAAAAAGCCCACTTCCTAAATTTTGTATGGGTGCCTTTGTGTGGTCCCGATTTCTTCGTTATAGGAGGGCTGACTGAAAAAAGGGTCAAGTTTAATTTAACGGCTGAATTAATATAACAAAGTCGTAAATTTAGAACTTGATACTATAATACTAATCGGCATATCCTTCGCTTAGCTTTTCCTTCAACTCTAGGACTCATCTCAGAGCGCAACTCGCACACATCCATCATGTTTTGATATAAGCGATGATTTTATGTCTCGACTATTAAAAAACTAATTCTCAAAGGTTTATTCTATCTAAAGTTTCGAGCTAAATTACGAATCCTTTTTATTTAATTCGTCTAAAAGTTCGTCGTATTTATACGTGCGTACCATTCTCTCTTGCATCTCTCTATTTTGCATAATGAGACCGCCTCCGCGCAAGCTATTTTCGTATCGGTCGTGATACTTTATCTGGGCTCTGCGATAATAATGTATTCCGAAGACAATCGAAAATAATATGCATAGAAACGTTCCCGGATGTTTAGTGAGCAGTGCGAGATACTCGTCGACGATGGAATACTTTGATTTCACCTCGTCGTCGATAATCCGATCCGACTCCTTATTCGTGTCGTATATTTTTTCAGAATCAAACTCGTGTTTCGTGCTTTTGTAATCGTTTATATTGATATCGGACGCGGCCGACGGGATGGGCTTACCGTCTCTATCGTACGTTACGCCGTGTATTTGTCCGGGGGTATCGTCTTCGATTTCGGCGTACGCCTGCATGAGCGCCTTTTGCTTCTTCGACAGCAGCTTCGGTGCGGAGATTTTCACGTGCACGTAGTGATCGCCGTTACCGTGCGTGTTCACCTTCTTCATGCCCTTGTTAGACAATCTGATCGTACTGTGCGATGACGTTCCCGGATGTATCTAACAATATAAAATAATATATATATATATTAGGGGGACCGAAAAGTGATCAAAATTTCTTCGATGAGCTCCGCCATAGTTAGTATCCCACAAACACGTAAATTTTGTTATTACGTTAAAGCTATGGTTGGAAATTTTATTTTTCGAGGATATACAGGGATATTCTGAAACTAGGCAAGTGTCATCGGTGGTTTAAAACGTTTAAAAATGGAAATAGGAATCTCAAAGATGTGGCACAAAAAGAACGACCCCAAAAATTAGATGGCGATACCCTGAAGGCGACGGTGGATTCAGATCCTCGTCAAATAATCGAGGAATTGGCTGTCCGTAGTCTACAGTTCAGGATCATCTTCGTCGCAAAGAAAAATTGTACAGGGAAGGAATTTGGGTTCCTCGTGAATTGACGGAGACGGAGCTCGATCAACGGCGTATCATCCGGTTATCTCTTTCGCCTTGGTATGAAGCCGATCCGTTTTTGCGGCAAATTGTAACTGGAGATGAAAAGTGGGTGCTATACAATAATCCTTTCCGAAAAAAACAATGGCTCTCTTCCGGAGAAGTAACTGTTCTGACCCCTTGTCCATCACTGGGATTTTTCTGGAATTATACACTATGAATTCCTTGAACTCGGCCAGACAGTGTATTGTGAACAACTCGAGGGAATGAAACAAGAGCTCATAAAAAACGATCTGTTTTGGTCAATGACAAAAAAGGATCCTTCAACACGATAACACAAGGTATCACTCTGCAAAAATAACCCAGATAAAAATAAAGGAGCTTGGAGTGGAACTTTTAACTCATCCACCCTATCCATTCACTGGATCTTGCGCCATCGGATTACCATCTTTTCAGATCGTTAGAGCATACCCTAAGAGGGTAAAACATTTAATAATGTCAGAGAAGTGAAAACTCTCTTGAAAAAAGACTTTTTTAAAAAGGGAATCGAACAACTGCCTTTGCGCCGGCAAAAAGTGTTAGAAAACGATGGAAGTTATTTTGTTGATAAGTATTTGAGATATTTTTTTATAAATAAATCTCTTTCGCCAGCAAAGAAATTTTTTTGATAACTTTTTATAGGGCAAAGGCTGAACCAATATTAACCAATCCCTTTAAGGTCTATATTTCCATGAGCGCCCATAGAAATGTCA